>JAGFZM010002843.1:187210-217938 GCA_017657215.1 Limnothrissa miodon | reverse complement strand
TAATAATAAAATGGAATACATGTATAAAAGCAGTGGTGTTTTTTTTTTCTCTCCGGGCTTTTTAATATTTTATTTCAACTGGACATTGTAATGGTACATTTTCAGTTTCTAATTTGAAAGCACAAATAGGGACAGAAACAAGCAATGTTAATTTATATTTTGAAGATATACAAGACATTCAAGGTTTGGCTATTTTGGGGTTGATGGAAGAGTATATATATCAGATGTATGATGTAAGATAAGTGATATGACAGAAGTACAACAACAAGTATGAGTACCTTTTTCAAAAACAAAATATATATACTATAAACACACTTGCAGTTTATTATAATTTTAAAACATGCTAATATGTTGTCACTCTGTTACAGGGCTGCTTTAGAAATTTCCATTCCACTACTGGTTACAGGAGGCATTACTTAAAATGTAGCCTATTATGACATGACCCAAACAGATTGGTCATGTAAGTTTTGCAGTCAAATACTTTGGATTATATTTTTATTTTAAAGGCCCACTATGCAACATTTTTCATGTAATTAATCCGTTTCATACTGTTTAGGATGCTAAAATTAGTCATTACGCGGCGAACGAACGGTGTAGAATGCGCAACCGTGGCCAATAGCGGTAGATACAGCACTTGCAATGTTCAGCAGCACGGTCCGCCTCCAATAGAATGCAGTGCAATACAATGCAATACAGCGGTCTTTAGAGGGAGCTCGTGAGAGAGAAAAACAGAAAGTTGCTTAGCCCCTATTTAATATCTGTGGATGAAGCAGTTTATGTGTAGGTGAAAGCCTTGCAGCCAATGCAAACGACAACCCATGACCAAGCATATTATTAAGGATAAATTGATATAGGCTGTGAAACACTGTGAAAAACATCCCTATGTTAAAGAACCTGTAACAGTATCATGTATATAGACCCTATTGGCCAGCAGATAAACTGACTGAGGTGTTCACAAAGGCTCTCAATATAATGTGTAAAAGATGCATGGTTGTTTTGTTTATGTATTTTAACTATAGCCTGCAAATTGTAACGATTTAGATGTAAGTGTAACTGCTTTGACACAAGTTTTATATTGTAAATGTCAACCCTCTACTGCACACATTATAGCCATTTTTATCAGTTAAAATCAATTTAACATGTTTTTAACATGTATTTTGTGGTATGTTGCCATACAGCAACACTGCAATCATTCAATTCCATTCAAGCAAGAAAATATTATTTTTGGGCTGTTGAACGTGCAGTTTGTCCATAATATCATTTTTCAAGTTCTCTAAATACATGATGCCCTACCTATAAGATTAACCAGTTGATAGTTATGTACTAAATGTTTGTATGAGTGTGTGTATTGTGTTACTCAGGTCAGCTCAGCTCAGGTAGAAATGGAAAAGATACAGCAGTGTAACTCAGCCCCCTTTACTGAAGTAAAATTTTAAACACAATATCACTACTCAGTACACTACAGTTTCCTCACCATAGTAACACTTAGACTAAACATCACTTTTCCACAGCTTCCTCAGAATAGCAATATTTGGCTAAGCATCACTACTTCCTCAGCATAGCAATACTTGACTAAGCATCCGTAATCGTCAGCTTCTTCATTATTGTTACACTGAGACAAAGTCTCACTACTCCACAATTCGCTATAACAATATTTAGACTAAGCAGTACTATTCCACAATTTCTTCACTACTACTCTTATACCCAGCTTAATCCTAGAGGCAGAATCGGTTGTATTAAGATAGCAGTAAGACAAATCTGAACAATGTTGGCAAAACAGCAAATACGTCCTTAAAAACAATAGACTTGCCTTTTCTGTGTAACATAAAAAAAAAAAAACCTCAGGTCTAACTCGGTGTCAAAGCTGATTTTAAAAAACTGTTCCTTGGCTACTTGGTGTTTTGCACTGGGACAACCCTGTCATCATTGTTGTTTAGAGGCCCAACAAGTCTCTATAAAGACAGATCATTGTGATTGGTCCTACCAAGTCTTGGTAGAAGATCTACTGAGGCCCTATAGTGCCTGGCTAGACATACCATATAGGCCACGTCATAAATAAACCTCAGGTCACTGTTTTACGCAAACTAAAATGAATGATGAATGACACACACACACACACACAGTGGGGCAAACAGGTATTTGGAAGCAACAGATTGTGCAAGTTGCCTCACTTAAAAAGATGAGAGGTCTTAATTTTCATCATAGGTATACTTCCACTATGAGAAAAAGAAATCCAGAAAGTCACATTGTGTGATTCTTACTGTGCTTTCACACTGGGTCCGTTTAACTGGACCGGACCTGAGTCCGGTTACTCCCCCAGACCCCTACCGCAGATGGTCTCTGTTCACATTAAACGTTTATCTCCGCACCCTGGTCTGTTTATGTCATAAGCAGACACAAGCTTCCAGAATATCTCGCGTCAAAACGATGATAAAAAGGAAAAATTCTTTACATTCTTTAGAATGGTTGCTTAGCAACCTACTTCAGCGTTCTAGCGAACCGTACCCCAGACCACCTCTTTCAGGTGGACTCGGGTCTGGTCCCAGGTCCACACCCAGGTTCAGTACGGTTGCGTTCACATTATCAAAAAGAACCGAACCAAATGCCAAACCAAACGCAAACCAAATGCAACTTCGCATTCTTCCTAGCATTCTTCCATACCTATGATGAAAATTGTAGCCCTCTCTCATCTTTTTAGGTAGAACAACTTGCACAATGGTGGTTGCCAAATATTTTTTATACTTATATTAACCTCATACATTAAGAAATTCACTTCACGCATACTGTAATCTTACACTTGGTCTAACAAGTATATCCTAGCCTTAAGACCATGTGACCAAAACCCTTTTTTGGTTAAAACAATGCAAAACCTTTAATATCAATACCATTCTGTGTTTGTTTTTAAATATCAGGAAGTGGAAAGGGAATGGTATATTACCACATGTGCCGTAGAGGGTTAAATACACACATAGCGTGTTTTCTATTTTAGCAAGGAAATCCCTTCCCAACTATTTGTGCAACAGAAGAAACAATCCCTTTAAGGAAAAACTGACGGAGTGGCAAAATGCTACACAGACATATGAGCTATACAGGCATTTTATAGTGTCATTTCCGCTTCAGAAAATTAGCCTTCTTGGCCAAAGTCTTCTGTGAACTTTTTAAGTTTTGTTAAGTCATCTTCATTCACAGTAGGTTTGGTCTTCTCAAGGGAGTTCAACATATCCTTCTGTAAATGAAATACGCTGTTGTTTTCACTGTAGTAGGGTTAAGTTTATCAACTGTCTTTTACAGGTAGCCTACATTTAAGATAGCCATAACTACTCACTTACCATTGAAACAACAGGTTCCAAAAGTTCTTCCCCAGCCACATCCATCCAGGTCATCTTTATGGCATTGGGGTCGCTTGAAGAGCATGGGGTCAACAGGTCATCGACTACATCGTCTGGATTGTTCCACTGCTTACCTCGTACCTGTGTGTTATACATTTAAAGGCGCTCTAAGCGATGCTGTTTCACGTCACTTCTTGTTGACATTCAAAGTATTGTGAAACAAAACGGAGGCTAGCTCACTCCTCCCCCTTCCTCCCATGCTTCCTGAAACACTCATGAACGTGCATTTCCTTCTTGTCGTTTATTGGCTGGAACTATGTTATGTTTCGTTTTCGTTTGTTATGCTAGGTTTGCCCACTGTGTTTTTGTTGCCGTTTGTGGAGCCTGGGCTGTCTACAGAGACCGCGTTTTTTACAGTGTGTTCAGGGTACAGGCAGCTAGCAGATTGTGAGGAGATGTTTGCTGTATGTAACAACACGTTTTAGTCTTAAAAACGCGTCACATCGCTTAGAGCACCTTTAAATACAGCCTTAAGTTTTTAGTTTTTGTTTGTTTTAGGTTACTTTTCGAACTTAACAGATCAAACTAATTAGGGGGTATTAGTAAGTATTCAAGTGATAAAACCTGGAAAGGTTAAAATAGGTAAAGTACAAAACCTCTTAAAGCGCCCATAGAACACATTTTCTGACCATCATAAATTGTTCTCTGAGCCTCAATAATAGCGTATGCAAATTTATGCAGCTGAAAGTGACCCAGGAGCACTGGGTCAATATTCGTAATTCCGGCCTCTCCTGGCAAATTCATGAAGCAACAGGGGATTGCATCAGAGACGTTTCCAAACAATCTTTTTGGTTGGACCATAGGAGGTGTATCTTAGTGCTGCCGCCGTCAAGAGCCACCTCGTTTCAGATTGGCCTTTTTCAGCCCGGCCATTTCTAGCTTGAAATTTACATGTGGAACGAGGTGGAAGACGGTGGTTGAAGTTTTGCTATGGTCCATTGGATACCGTAAGCTACCTAAATTCAACAATAACAAGGTAAATGTGGTTTGACATTCTATGGGCACTTTAATAAAATAGTCTGCTTGTTCTGTCAATGAATGATAACTCCAGGCTCCTCTAGACGCTTGTTTACCACTACCTCCATCTTAACTTACCCAGGTTTACCACATACTTGAAATACTCCCCTATTCATTACTTGACTTTTGTTTTTTTTCTCCTTACCCGTTTGAAGTGAGTGGCTGACTGCACCTTGCGAACAGGCTGCATGAGGGCATCTCGAACAATGATGCTAATATCTGCACCTGAATATCCCTCTGTCTTCTGGCCAAGAGTGACAAAGTCTTCTTCACTTAGCTCATTGGGCGTGCTGCCCAAATGAAGCTTAAACATTGCAGAGCGAGCGTGTCCTTCAGGCAAAGGGATGTAGATGCGTTTTTCAAACCTAAGGCACAGACAAGCAGATTAAACTCACTACTGCTTATACCCCCCACCCCCACATAGCCTGACCATCTAATCATCAAATGTGTCTTATGGTGGTTGGCATATTTTTCTTTCTCATTTGTTCTCACCTTCTTCTGATAGCTGAATCCAGTGACCAGGGAATATTGGTTGCACCAAGCACCAGAATACCTTCATTGTCATTTCCAACACCTGAAAAGAAAGAAGGATGTAGACAAGTTAAACGAGATACTCACAAAATAATTTTAAAACGGATCAAGAACCCCTTTGATGTGATGTGGCAACCTTGCATCTGAACCAGGAACTCAGTTTTAATACGCCGAGCAGCTTCACTCTCATTCTCGCTTCTTGAGCCACAGAGGGAGTCAATCTCATCAATGAAGATAATGGAGGGCTTGTGCTCTCGGGCCAAGCTGAACAGGCTTTTTACTAACCTGGACACAAAGAGTGAGGTATGGGAATGGTATGTGTATGGGAATGTGCGGACCAGCACACAAATTGTGAAAAAGAAGCTCTACTGAATTATTGAGAGCATTGCTGACGGTTAATTCTCAGCAACACTTTTCTCTCTTATTCATGCAACTATCTAACACACTGACCCAACCAACTCGAGCCCTTCTATCGAAATACTTACTTCTCACTCTCTCCGAGCCACTTGGACACTAGGTCGGAGGAAGAGATGGAGAAGAAGGTGGAGTTGTTGGCCTCAGTGGCCACAGCTTTAGCCAAGTAGGACTTCCCTGTCCCGGGTGGGCCAAAAAGGAGGATTCCCCTCCATGGAGTCCTCTTTCCTTGAGGTTAAGATGTGTGAGAGAAATCAATGGTTATAATGGTATTATAATATATATTACAAGTCATACTGGGAGACAGGAAGCATACAAGCATTTGAACATTGATGCAGGAATGTACCAGTAAAGAGGTGAGGGAACTTTATAGGGAGAATGACGGCTTCTTTCAACGCCTCTTTGGCTCCCTCTAAACCAGCCACATCATCCCACTTAATATTTGGCTTCTCCATGACGATTGCACCTAAAATTAAGAGGAGGTCACTTAATGAATTACCACACCTGTTACAAAATAGTAATTTCAACTACAAACACTGCAGCACTAAAGAGGTTAAATGGAATGCCTCGTTAGACAGATAGCAAAGGTAATTGCATGATCGATTATTAAAATGTTATGCATATGGTATCATTATGGTAGGCTATATTTAATTTTATTAAACCAGGGAAGGTTCCATGGAGGTTAAGCGTCTCTTTTGTGTGAGAGTCCTGGTCATTATATAATAATGATAATGTACTGTCTATTAAGGACAGGCTTTTACCTTGAAGCTGGTTTTGGAATTTCTTTTTCTCTTGGTCCTCTCCATCACTATCATTTCTGTGAGGGAGCGAAATACCCCCAGTTTAATGTATGGAAACAACAGACCAATTCATTTATCTGGTGTAAAAAAAAATCTATATTCCTAATGTTTGGTTTTGCTGAGAGTTGTCTGTAGGAATGACAGTTAGAGATTCTGGTGCAACATAGAGCAAATAAATTGCAAAATGGCAGCTAATGCTAAATGATTCAATAGCTAATGCGAACTGATTCATTTTCACTGGGTTATTTGATCACTGGGTGAACTAGGTCATGAATTCTGACAGAAACCCTGCTCCTTTATAACCAAACAGCTATTCAGGCTCTTTATCCAGAGTCAGCCAGTCAAATACATTTTTCTGCTCTGGGCAGAGAGCAGAGAGCCCAGATTGTCATATAATTACACATACAATAACCATTGGACAGTATGTTTTTTCAATATAGCACTTGACAGATGCACTGGGTTGAATCCTGATTCCTTAAACCTATTATCAACACAAAATGTATTCTGTCTGGTTTTTGGCCACACCTTACAAACACACCCTATTACGTGGATATTGTGCCATATGTGAGTAGAGCTTACGTAACTCTCATTTCAGAGATGTAATTTTAAAAAGAAAACAATACCAGCCAAGACATCCAGCTGAAAAAAATCTGTTTTTGTTGTCTAATTAAGGACAAAAACATATCAGGACTCCAGATCAGCAAGTATACTTGTGTATTCTACTTAAACATATTTATAATTGGATGTGAAGGGAAAAATTAGGTATTTAGGTAAATACTGACCCCCTTAGTTAGTGCACAGTAAACCACCACTCCTCATGGATCTTATTGGGCAGGACTGCCTCTGCTGCATACATTACCTCCTATTTAAGGCTTGGTGGCCATGGACCATCCCTGCAGTAGTGTTGGTACTCTCTCCACCCCCCCCCCCCCCCCCCCCCCCCCCCCCCCCCCCCTTCTCTTTTAATACCACCTATTGCACATACAGTATAACACACGTGATCACTGAAATGTGAATCATGTTGACAGATCTAACTTATTTACGTCTTCTCTCAATCAACGCTACAACCACCAACTGTCTCCAACTTCACAAGAGAACCCTGACAAGATAACCCAGCTATCTGTTGGCCCCACAACTGACTCCTTCTCTATGGTAGTACCTAACTGAACTTGTCAGGCTGCTACTACATTATACAGAACTTCTGAAAATCTACACTATAAAACTATATCTTGGGATTTTTTTATGATGCTTAACTTACACCATGGAAAAATTACTTTCTTTGCGACTGCTATTTGCAAAACTTTCATTACCCTGAAGTTGGGTTAGTCCCTTTACTCATGGTTCAGCCCAAGACTACTACAGATAAAACAACAGGGACATTTTTCTTCCCCCCTGTGGGTGCCCTTTTCACAATGAAAAAAGACTACTGTATACGACATTGTATAAACGGACCTGAGCTGAATTTATTAGTTAACCACTAAGCGGCCTAGTTGGTTAACAATGGACAATTACATTGTAGCTAATTTAATTAGCAACCCATGGTATGTACAGCAGTGTTGATTTATGAATGAGGAAGTTCTAGTGTACCATCTCACAAACAGTCCCTCACCCTTTGTTGTCTGACTCTTTCACAGGTTTGGCTGGTGGGGCTTTTTCTTTCTTGTTCAGGTAACCTTTCAGCTCCTCTGCACGCTCCAGGTAGTCCTTGCACTTGGCCCTGATACTCTGCTTGGCTTTGTCTCCCTGAGCTTCATCTGCAGCCAAGACGCAGACATGCATCACACACTGTCCCATATACAGACATGCATCACACACTTTCCGACACCATATGAAGAGACAGGAGAAGGTGTGGTAGGGCATTTTTAGAAAAGGGCTTTAGTATTTACCACATATTTTAAGAGCAGTCTTATTATAAGATAGGTGACTAATGATAAGGTAAAGAACCCATTTTTGTGTTCAGGGTGAGATTTGAGCAAAGAGACAACAGCCTAATTTTTGTTTTTACATTTCACCACATGGAGAAAGTACTGTATTGCTTGTTGGTATAAACGCAGGGCTTCCTCATAGTTTTTTGCCTTATCCTCCTCTGATGCCTTGTTTGCCAGGTTGATGGCTTTCTGTATGGAAAAAAGTAACACCAGTGACAAAAGAAAGGGGTGTGTCTATCATACCACAGCACCTTGCTCTGCAAGATGCTATTCTCTGTGATTGGTTGGATTGTGTTGTCTGATAAGCATGGCTAAAACCATGATGTAGACTATATTTAAACTTATACAGGCTGAATAATTATTTACACAATAATTGTGAATAAATAAGATACCAATATGTAAACATGAAGTTGTAATGTTTAGGCGAACAAAGTTATCCCTTTTTTTTATGCCGTCGGTCAAAATGTAACTTTACGTGTTTGCTTTCTTGTTTACACCTGTTCAAACATTAAAGGCTATGCTACGTTATTTCAGATGTCCATTATGTATTTAATCTCAGACTGGTCAACACGGTAGGCTACTACCTTGTAGTCTAGTCTTTGAAAAATTCTCAGCCAAGAACCAAGTCGCCTTGTACACAGGTAGCCTACATGAATCACTTACCTGTAAGTTGTTGGTTTTATTGGACATTTTGAGAAGGTAGGCCTACTCAAATTCAGCCTTTGGCAGTGCCAGAAGTCCAGGTAGGCTACAAAAAGAATGCGTCAGGTAGGCTATTTAAACAATAAATTAGTTTACATTGAATTGTTTATTCTTCTTCCTTTTACAGCGTTGCTTCCGAATTTGCTGTCAACGTCACATACTGTAATCATGCAAGCGATGTAGGAGGGGTTTAGTAAATGTCGATAGGCTAGGCCAATACCTCGCGTCCAAGCGGGCTCCCTAGGGGTAGATTAACGAGAGTGGCCAACAAACTTTTTCAAAGCTTTAAATGAAAATGGAATTGAATGCGGGAATAAAAAAAGTAAGATAGAACAAGTAGGCTAGCCTATATTAATGAACTTAGGATGAACTAGCCTAAATGTGGCTTGTCATTTAAAAAAAATGCATAGACTGCTGAAATGGCAGTGTGTGTGAAAAAGTGTTTTATAGCTAAGCTACCTGTGAATCTGTTATGCTCTCTTGTTTAGGCCACGTAGGCTATTTATTCTAGCTCTAGCTGTTACACTGAGAAAAATAGATGTCCACGGCCTTTAGGTTAAAAAAAATGAATATTACCTTTTTTCTGCAGTAGGCTAATGCAATATTTAAGGGTTCTAAACGCAATTACAGATAGGGCCTACTGCACAAGGGCACACAGAACTGCAGTCTTGTTCTATTAAATCAATGTTTATGCTTTTGTACAGTTTATATTTTTTGTATCTTGTATGCTTGATCTTATTTATTACCTATTTTATTCTTTAACTTATTGGAATCCAGTGTGGGCAGCAAAGAAGGCCCAAGAATTGAATTGTTCAGGAAACCATTTATTTGATGAGTAAGTAAATCAACAGACTTTGTCACATATAATAGAATAAAATGGCAAACAAGAATAAACAATATGCACATAAATTGGAAAAAAAAAATCTATTACCCTTGCAATTAATTTAGTTGCATGTTTCACAGCAAAATAAATAAATACATTTTGATGTATACAGAGAGAGAGAGAGAAATATACAGTAAGGCAATCCTTGTTTGTTATTAGCACTTTTTTCATTAATTTCTTTGCAACAAGAAATACATACAATTAATTAACTAAAACTAAAATTTAAATTCTTAGTAGACATCTCATTTGGACCACAATTGAAAGACCCAAGTTTTATAGTCCGTATTCATAGGCTACAGCTTCATTTGCAAACAAGCACCATAGTGTCCAAACAGCTTTGCTACCTAACTGCTGGCAGGAAGTCCTTCAATTCTTGGGATACACATTGTTAAATGTGAGGACCAGGGTAAAGTGGTCATCAGCTTCCATTAGTAAGGCTTGGTCGTAGAAGCCAAAGAATTCTGTCATTCTTAGTAAGATCAGCAGGGAGATCATTATTCTGTTAAGAAAATCAGAATACGTTATTAATGAGCACGCCAGAGCAAATACAAGAAGTCAAGAGGAAACAGAAATGGCGAACAGAAATCTTTCAATTTTTGACTATATTTCCAAATAACCTTTCCTTTTTAATGTTTCATTTAACTCTTACAGATGTATGTTTGTGATACCCACATTATTCCGTAAAGATGGATCAGCATTTGCAGCCAACAGAAGTGATACAGTCTTAGGATTTCCCCCCATGACAGCGGCATGAAGAGCAGTGGAACCGTTCTGCAGTAAGGATGGAAATATAACAACTTAATTTAATACAAAACCGCTCATCTCAAACACATTCATGTTGCTCTGGATAATAAGGTTTCTACATCATTAAAGATATATAGCATGGCATGTTAACTATTGAGTATTTACGGCAACTGTATCCTGCAAGTTTGACAGCTATGCAAGTGATTTAAAACGTTTTAGTTCTATGACTGTTCTACATTTGCTCTGGTGTCTTAATCACAGGGGTTACAGGGGCTTAATTACAGTGTGTGATTAAAGTACTTAGCTAGAACCTTCAGTAGGCCCAAAGACGGGGAAAACTTCAGAAGCTCCTCAATGACTTTATTGTGTCCTTTAAATGCAGCCTTAAACAAGGCAGTGGAACCGTCCTATTAAAAGATCACATTTGGATCCAGCAACCAATTAAAAACATGTACAAGCCATATTAAAGTTATAAAATAATGGTTGAAACTATTCATGTTACTTTGTTTTAGTCAGTGAAATAGTTTACTTTTCTGGCTGTGTCACGATCAGCTCCACGCAACAGTAACACCTTCACAATTTCACAGTGGCCCATCTGAGCTGCCATCCACAAGGGGGCAGTACCGTCCTACAGCCAAAGAAAATGAAAAGAGCACAGACTTAAACTGTGTGCTAACGCTTAGTCTAGGCATCCTATTTATATTACAAACTAAAAGCAGCCTACAGGTTAATTTTATTTTGGCATTATTATTATATATTATATAAGTGGCTACATGTGTAACAAATATTACAGTGAATCCTGCACTATTACAACGACTTGTTTATCAATTAAAGCCAGACATTACATAACCCTGTGAATTGCTTAGACAAGACAAACGGAATAATGTAATGGCTCCATCGTAAATCTCTTTGTTGGTGCCAACCTCCTCTTAGATGATTCAAATAAATTAACACATTGCGTGACAACAGCGAGACAGGTTAGTGGTCATAGAAGGTACCAATGTGCTCACCTCACGCAAGTGGTTCACTTTGGCTCCAGATGCAATCAGCTGACGCACAACTGTCACATGACCTTGTTGGGCAGCAAGAAATAGAGGGGTGGCTCCGTCCTGAAATGAGATATCCCCCTCGTCAGGCAATGTGCAGCTATACATAGCGTGTGTTGTCCAACACAACGTTCAAAAATAACCACAGTTTGGGAGATCCTCTTGAGGACCCTGATTGGTGACAGTGGCAGGAGTCTCAAGGCTGATTAGCGGCAAGAGTATTTTTTAGACAGAGTTTACAACTTTGCATACAGTAGGTAAGAGAGACAGGGGGTATATAGGGGGTATTTAAACAAGCGATTCTGCCGCCTGCATTTATTTGAAGCTTGAAAGGCTTCCATGAAATTAGGTCACATATGATGCTACCCTATAATGCAGAAGGTGCTAGCTAGTTATTCCAAATCAAAGTCACTTCAGTCACTAATTTGTCTGTCTTAGACTATAATCAAATTATGCCAATGGAAATGGGAGTGTTAGTGAGCCTACATTCAGAAAAGTGCACACTGATTGAAGCAGAAGTAGCCTCACCAAAGATCTTTTAAAACGCTTCATCAACCGTCTCTGGCCTCATTATAGCCAGTTTTTCTTCCAAGCAAGGCAAGGCAAGTCTGGGAAGGAAATCTGCAACCTCTTCTTGCAAGTTAGCATCAAGATGAGGCTTGATTACAAAGGTATATATGTACACAGAAAAAGCTGGGGGCCTACAACCCACCGTCTACTGTCCAAAACCCTTTCAACCTCACTGCAATGCTCCTATGTGCCCTCTTTACAGTATCTTTATCAAAGCAACCACAGAAAAAAAAATAAAAAAAATATTGTGCATACTTGTTTTAATCAAACTAGGGCTGGATTATTAATCAAATTAACTGTTAATGCAGGATTATGCTAGCCAGGCTAACGCCACCTAGTGGTAACGGTTAATTTCATTAACCTACATACTAGTCAGGGAACTAACGATAAGCTTTGGTTTTCTCCAACAAGAAATCGTGTCGGCGAATCAGCGAACAGATCGGGGGCTAAAGGCGATGACGTTGAACTCTAGCGCCCAATCTGAAAAAGCATACGTCACGACCAAGCAGTAGCCATTGGTTGAAGCAGAAAGTATCCCGCCCACCGTCATGAAAACGAATGCCTATGGCTGGTTCTCAGACGCTTTGCACGAAGTGAAACAAAGTGAAAGCGGCTGATCATATCAGGCTAGGATTATGCCTCCCAATGACAATGTCCAAAATCACTTTAGTGGTTATACTAATTTTGATTTTAGAATTTACATAATAACGTCATGATTCTTATTTGCCATGATTGATCAAGTAGCCTTTTATCTATCTGAAACAGCCTAATGCAATATGTAGGAGTAACTCACATTTAGCTGGTCAAAAATATTTGCCCCATTCTTCAGCAGAGTCTCAACAACTTTGGTATGGCCATACTGGCTAGCCACAGAAAGAGCTGTGCCTCCATCCTGTAAAATTGAATAGTGTAAAATGTAAAAGCTTTTTAGTGGAAAACACAGACACACACACACACACACAACAGACTGCTCCAAATACCTTTGTCTGGAACTCTGTAGAGGCCCCAAACTCAAACAACAGCTTGACTATGTCATTGTGTCCCTGCTGGGCAGCAAAGAAAAGTGCAGTAGAGCCTGTCTAGATTAAATCAGAAGACACAAAGACAGCATCATCACTCAGCCTTCCAGGCATCAAGGAGACAGACACACTGAGCAGGATACAATGTTTAGCCTCCGGTCCTCACCCCTTTCCTGACAAATGTTGTGCTGATTGCACCAATTACCCTCCAAGTATATTTGCCCCGTGAACTTCCAAGTCATTGCTTTTTATGCCATCATATGAACATTGATCTACAGTATAGCAGTCAGGCCAGGGAAGTTTCCACATCAATAATGCAATGACATTCTGTGAGGTTTCCTTGCTTGGCCTGACAGGTAATCATCTGCAAAGTGAACTAGAGTGTTTCTAAGGAAGCTGACAGTTGAAAAAGATAAATTTCTTTGCTGCATGGCAAATCTGATGTAAGCATTTGAGTGTATCAACACATCTTGGCACTAACAATTATCAGTGTAAGTTATGCTTTGTTGAATTATCTACAATTTATTTTCATAATCAAATAGGCCTAGTTAATCTCCCTGACACATGCGAACAAAGAACAAATCAAATTTTGCTGATTTGGGCTTCACCTGTGATAAAATCGTACATTCATGCCTGTGTTTCTCAGCATGTGTGTCTGTTTCTTGTCCATTGAATCAAAGTGGCACCAGTGATATAATATTCTCACTGAATGAATTTGTTTGTTTCAGATGGCCTCAGTACCTCTCGTTGTAAGTTGATATCTGCTCCCTGCATAATGAGCTCTCGGGCGCAATCATAATATCCACTGTACGAGGCCACCATAAGAGCTGTAGTCCCATACTAGAAAGGGTGATCAACACCACAAAACATCACCATTATCATCATCAGTATACTTAATTACATGAACATGATAGAAACTCTGAAGTGGTTAAATTATGTAGAAAATCTGCATATATATATATATATATATATATGTGTGTGTGTGTGTGTGTGTGTGTGTGTGTGTGTGTGTCTATAACACTGAAAATTGAAAGATTAGAGACAGAAAGTATTGTCTGCAAGTTACAAAAAACAATGTATAATCCACATGGGGCTAGTGACTAAGCTTTGGCAGTGCAGTGGTGTATGGGGGAGAGTAACATTATTTTATATCTATATAGACAGTTTTTCCCAACTGCCAAAGAAGGCATGCAAAGAAGTGTTATGTGGTAATTAAACGTACTTATGTTGTAGACATACTATCTGTATAGGCCTACATCACACAATACCGTAGAGGCAGATGGCCCTCTCCATTAGAGACAGACAGCAAGAGTAATACAGTGACATGAGTTGCATGATACATAAATGCAGTAATAATAGTTTCAATAGACTATTCGACTTATCTAGCTTTTACAAACATACTGCACATATATAGGCTACACAATCACATACGGAGACATAAGTGTTGTGCTATAGCCATACGCAATCTTTGCAGTCGACATCTACGCGACCACTGTTAAGAAGCAGTTGTAACAGAGCCAAGTTCCCCTTTCGCGCTGCCCAAAATACGGCGTTGGCCAGGGGAGTCTCCTTCTGCAAAACACATGTACACATATGAGTTATAATAGTCACATATGAGCTACTGTATACAAGCACGGCACACAGGCACGACATGCTGCGCACCAGAAGCATAGGCTATTTATGCAGCACAGTCAAAACATTCGACAGTCAACCTAGGCTACTTCATATAGTAATAGTCATCCTCATATGGATATGTCCCGTCAGTAGCCTACAATGCAGCAGAGTACTCTGATTTTAGGCATATTAAAAAACAGTACAGGGATATGAAACAATTGCTTGGTGAACCACAGGACATTGCAAGGTTTTTCCCTCTATTATTAGGATGATCGCCTGGCAGAGTGGCTAACGGGCTGCCCTGACCGTTTTAAAGTAATTTGTCTTTACCCAAATAAAATATCGTGGGGGTATTCCTTATCAAGAGAGATAAGATTTATTATTCGACTTTAGAGAACAACGCCGGTGTTATTGTAAAGTCTCCCCATGCCAGCAAAATACGCTATTCAATTCGCCTTTGGCTACGAACAGTTGCGAGGTCCATGGCTTGCCATTGCTTCTGTACTGTTGCAACTCGTAATAACGGCATGTATCAAAAGCCCAGAAGGCTAGAATGTAGCGACTGAAAGGGGTTCTCACCTTGAATGACATTTTTCTGGGTCCTATTTACAACTCATCGCTCCAACCTAAGTCTTACAGACAGTTGCAAGCGGCTTCAGTACCAGCGACGGTCTGGGGTATCACATCGTCCACCTTTGCCCACTTTGCCGTAATAATCATCACGCACTCAATAAGCCAACCAGTCATTACGCTGTGTTGTCTCTCCAATAGCAGATGAGTATGGAATTCTACGACCGCCTATCCTTCGCTAGCGATATCATCTTTAGTCAACAGATTAAATAAAACAGATAAACAGTCTACTCTAAATAAGTATTATACTGTAACTGTACTGTATAACTGTTGAGAGATTAATTCTCCAGAGACAGACTGTGCTAAAGGTATGCAAATATCCATGGACTCTATCCATGAACATAGGCCTATCTTTCTTCTTTGATAATAAGACATGGTTTTGGGTTAGACCATGCATAATAAACATCCATTATCCATTTCACAGATATAGCGAATTCCATAGTTATTGGCACCCCTGAAAAATATTCCCTTCAGATCCTTTCTCAAAGTAAATTATAATCCCACCACAATGAGCAGCATGAAACTGGACAAACATATAGCCTAATGTAGTGACCACACGTCAGAGAATATCCTTTTGGGTTGATTTATTGAACAGTCTTTTGAACGCACACATTCACTATGCCTACGCTTGTGCTGCTCTTATCTGACCACCAGTCATTAATAGATTTTGAATATCTTGAATAGATGCTTGGAAACACTACATCTTCCCTCTTTTTTTAATACTGAATTCCTGGAGGTAAAATTTAAGAAACAAATCCTTATATTTAAATCAGTGTGTTTAGACTATGCTGAAATCTATCATGCTTAATATATCAGCACTGCTAAATCAATATCTCATTTCAACATGTAAGTCTTTTTTCCTTTCTAAATCATGAAAAAAAACATCTGTTTTAGAAACTTGAAAGTAATTCACCCCTCCCTCTTTTTAAACAATAAAATCATTCTGTTTTCACAATAAGAATGTTAGAGTTCATTTAGACATAACATAGCCCTTTGGCCAAACAGGTGGAGACTTGACATGAACTGACTTCACAAAAACACTCCATCCAGGAGATGAAATTTCTGTCATGGGGTCAGGAGCTGTGATAGGGGCAGAATGTGGGGAGGGAGAGGGGTGACTAAGACAGGCTCATCTGGTGAGAGGACTTGTACACGGATGGAGGGTGTGCTGAGATTGACATCACTGTCAAACTTCTTCACATGAGCTGCATTCCTCATTCTGGGTGGATTGTTGGACTGATGAATTATGACAGCCTTTCCTTGTTTACTAATCACTTCATTTGGCTGTGACTTGAAATTTGCATTCAGCTTGTTGGTCTTGTGTAGGTTCTTGCAAAGCTTAGGGGGTCAGCCTTGTTGGTTTTGCCGGGAATATGGACTTCTTGATAAGTGAACTGTTGGAGATACAACAGCCACCTTTCTATTCTTGCTGATGGAGGGATCGAGTTGGGTGACAACACTTTCACGAGTGCCTTGTGATCTGTGAGGATCTTAAATTCATATCCAATGAGATATAAACTGAACTTGCGACAGGCCCATTACTCTCCAAGAGCTTCTCTTTCAAACTGAGAGTAGTGTGTCTCAGTGGGTGTGAGCTTACTGGCATAGTACACTGGTGTCAGTTTGATCTGACACTTCTTTTCATTAATAGTCAGTCCTCTTTCAGCCAGTCGTTGGACCACTGTAGCCATCCTTGAGTCATGTTCTGCTTCTGTACTGCCAACTACCACTATGTCATCAGATATGTTTTAGGGTCCTGGGCAGTTTTTGATAACTTGGCTAATTATCTGTTTGAATTTTCCTGAAGCCATGTTTACTTCAAACAAGAGCCTCTTGTATCTGTAGAGTCCCCCTGGTCAAACCAAGACCCCCTTCCGGATATTTTCTGAATAGTTTTTCAATCATAGGCACTGGATGACTCTCACGGGCAATTGCAACATTGAGATTCATCAGATGTCTCAGTGTTTGCGGTAATTTTCTGGCCTTTTCTCCACCTTAACTTGTGGATTCACCCAGTGAGCTGGTTCTGTTACTCACTCAAAGACATCTAGGTCCACTTGCTCTTGTAACTTCTCAATAACACGCTGCCTTTAATTAAATGGAATTCTGCGCACCGGTTGAATGACTGGAGTGACGCCTGGATCAATTTTAAGTCTGAGCTGGTAGTTTTGGAGTTTCTCCAGCCCAGTGATGACTTGAGGGTGCTTTGCACACAAAGTTGACCATATGTCGGCTCCAGAACAACTCAGAATGTTTGCATCAATGCCTACCCTCAAAGGTCCTAGCTCTTTGTTGGTTGTGCTGCTTAACAGTGATGCTTGTGCTTGTGGCACCACAAAGAATGAAGCAGTGGCATGATGTGTTGTGTTAGGGACTTCAAATTCTAGTGTACATTTGCCTAAAAGTGTGAGGGCTTGTTTGCTGGCATATGGATAAAAATTTGTAGAGACGGGTTGAAGGCTAACTTCAGGTCTGGCCTTCTGTAACCTTTTAAAATCATGCACAGACAACATTCTTGTGGTGAGAAGCTAGAGTCTATCACCAGGGGTAAAGTGAAACCATTCAGGCATAGCTCTAAGATGTCCTCTTTTTTAGACATCTTGAACAGGTAGAGATCTTCAGAGTCACTCTTAGAGTCATTGCTTTCTCCTTCTTCTACCTTATGTTGGCCTTTTTTGATTCGCCCTTTACTTTACCACTACCCCTGAAACTAGGCGTGTCATCTTGGTTTGACTTTGATTTATCTTTGTGGAAGCAGAGATCATCAAAGTGTTTCTTTTTCCACAATGGCTGCACTTGTGGTTCTTAGATCAGATGCATTTGCGACCTATATGTCCTTGTGCGCCACACTTGTAGCACCCAGACTGTGATGTTGTCTTGGGTTTCGGTTTGGGCTGTGTTCTGTCAGAGACATGGTTTGTATTTGTTGGAGAGCTGAGAATCAGTGCCTCCTTATGGTGGTATGATCCCATTACTTGGATAAGGCGGTCCAGTGTAAGATTATCTTCTCGATATAGTTTGGCTTTTAATTCAGAATTTTTAATATGCAGTAGTACTTTATCTCTTATCTCTTATGGTTATCAGCTTCAGCTGCAAAGTTGCATGTTTTAACTTGTAATTTGAGACGGGTTATGAAATTGTTTATTGTGTCATCTCCATTTGGTTCTGTTTCCCAGAATTTTGTATGGGCTTTTGGTATATTTTCCCTAAGTGCAAAGGTGTTATCAAAAAGTCGGATGGCTGCACAATTGATACTTAGAACACTACATATGACCAAAAAGGAAGGTCATAAGATAGATGGAGTATTGTAGCTTGTTCTTTGATGTTCAAATAGAAAAGATTCGTCTTTGGTTGATCAAAAATAACATTAGGTGTAATTCTACGAGCCCAATTCAAGCCTAACCTAAACTATATTTAGGGTAGGTATTGAAATGGCCGTTTTGGATAAATGGTGAAGACAGAGAACTATCAACAATTTCCCCTTGCTGGCAATGATGACCCATGTTTATCTTGCCCGAATGCATGAGAAGGGTGCTCAGAGAGGCTTAAAAAGCACCAGTGTTGGAGACATTCAGAAAAAAGGAGCATCTTGGAATCACCAAGTCTTTAAAAATACATCCTTTTTTGGATTAGATATAGATATAATTCACATGTTTTATTTCAGAGGACACCAGGTACTGAACCAGGTACATTGCAGCAACTGTCTGTGAAGATTCTCATTCCTCCAGGTCAGAACATTTTGACTTAGCTATTTGATGAATTCATAAAATCTCTCTTGTTGTAATCATATTAATACTTCTATCGATTTTAAAGAGTCTTTGCAAGTAGTCAGTCAAGTGATTCTGATCTAAAACTGTAACATGGACTGTGTGGTATCTTTCAAACTGCACCAATTAGAGAGAACGCACACTGAATAAACACCAACATCCAGGGCCCCTAATTGGTCTTTATAGGCCCATTATAGATTTTGGAGAAGAGTCACCTATCTTATACCTGCCGGCATAAAGCACATATTTTACACACCATTTTACCTGTCATTTTTATTCTGATGGCCTGCAGGGTATTCTTTTCCACACATATAATTATCTTGTCATAAACTGTCATTATCCAGGTTGTCTCAGCTCACAGCACATCATTTTTCACCAAACGTATGCTTGAGAATGGTACCATAATTTGGACAGGTGTGTTGTTGTGTTTAGCCACTGACAAATACATGAGTGGCACTGGCTGTTTGCCATGCACTTACATTGAACTGCTTTTTACTGTTTCACTATTTTTATTAGTACAGAGGGAAAAAAAACATGTTTTGGCCTGTTTCAAGTCAGACGCATGGTGGTAATGGTATGCTGGCACGACAAAGAGGGGGTGTCAGTAGTGCTTTAAATAAGGTCTGGGTTTTTCCTGAATCTGCAGTCAGTCAAGAGATGTTTAGATAAGTGCAGACTGTTTGGAAAGTAACACATGTCTATAGCTCTGAAGCATTAAGAGCTTAACTTTCATTTCAGTGAAAGTACATTGTGATCAACATGGAATGAAAGTTTGACCTGAAATCCTTCTCAAACATTCTATGCATCACAGATTCCAAGACAGGTCAATGTAAACCTATGTGAAACATGTCTGTTCATATTCTTTGCAGTATTTCGAATCCTTTTAGTTTGTGACTCATATCACAAGGGTTTGTTTTTTCATCCACATACACCTTTGGAGATATATTTTGCAATCATCTTCCATTCCTCTTGTTCCAGATGCAGTTCTGTGCTTCATTGTTTTTAATAAGGTGGTATTTTTATTCTTTTGATTTTCTCTGTTTTTAGAGCATCTACATTACCTTTATTTTTTCTTTTAGGGTTGTTAAAGTGTTAAGCACTGAGCACTGAAAAAGGAAAAGTGCTAATCCTGCTCTTCTGGCAACAAGAAAGATGACATAAACATGTCCACAAATATTTAGGTAATAGTATTGTCTGGAACATGACCCATATCTTCACATTTCACTCCACCCATCTTCCATTGCCCTTCAGTGGCACTTTGTGCCAGAACGCTACAGGGGTGTCAATGCTGCCAACTTATAGCCTGACTATGAAGGTGTAATCTTCTCCTCAGCTTGACTCACACTAATAGTGGAAGTAAATCTCACTCTCTTTAACAACTCTTCATTAGTGCTGTTCTGTTTTATTTCTTCTGGGGTCTATGAGGTTGTTTGCTTTTTTATGGTTCAACTGGATACTTTTGTTTTTCAGTGATGTAACAAACAGTTGGTTTTGGCATTCTTTAGGGTGGTGCCTCTAAGTGACTTTTCAGTTGTCTTGATGGTGGTGTTGATGGTGGTACACCTTGTCTCCTCTCATTCTGAAAGACAACAGCACATTTCCACTAAGAATGTCAACTCTAATCACCCCTGTAATTTTTGCTAGAGTTTTGGTGGTGGAGTGTTAAACAGTTAAACATATCACACATGCCTTTCAAACTTTTGAGTGATGACTTTTTCTGTTACATTCTCTTTGTTTAAACTTCCTACACAATTAATTTATTAACGGAATAGAATTACATAAAACATAAACTGAAATAAAGTTCATTTAAAATACAGTATAAAGAAAACATGAAAGTACAGTCCCAAAACATTAAAATGCCTATGTGCTAATTCTAATTTCAAAAGTACATTAAATAATTCTGTTGTTATTTATCGTATAGCGGTGTCCAAATGCAACTTAAAACTCTATATAACTCTATATAACGTATAACTATAACACTGTTACTGTGATTATGAAACTCTTCACAGGTCTTTTTCTTAAGTTGGGTTAACAGGGGCCAACAGTATGGTCACACCCCTCACACCCTTCAAGAGGATAAAAGGAAGAGGGAGCAGGCGTTTTGTATACTTTTGAAGACACACTGATTTGCTACCCTTACACAGAGGACTTACAGAATTGGATGAGTGAGTGTTGGGATTCTGTTATTATTCACCATATTAATGTTACAGTGCTGAGCATAGCTACTGTGATACTAGGTAAACATGATGAATGTGCTTTCATGTTTGAAATCAACGTGTTTATGTATTACGTGAATATTATAGATATTAATTTCTTTCCAGTGGGTTAAGTTCTTTGAGGTTTTTGTGCTCACCAACAGTTTGATTGGTAATTTATTGATTGGTGACATTTTCTCTAAAAATGGCCATTTTTCAGTCATGTCTCAGGCTAGAGTCCTGCCCATAGCAGTGTTGCTTGTGCTGCTTCTGTGGGACCCTTATTGTGCCACTGCCGACTCAGATGAAGAGATAGAAAGCGAGTGGACACTGTGGAAGCAAAGCAATGGCATATCATATGATGAAGAGGCAAGTTAACGCACAGTGTTTTTGCAAAATACAACACAACACAATGCCCTCCCAACCCACAAACACAGACAGATTTGGGCGTTTCTGTCGTTTAATATGCTGTGTAATCTTTTTCTGATGGTGTACAGATGGATGACATAGAAAGAAAAGGGATTTGGGAGGGCCACATGAGGAACATCAAAGACAACAACAATAACTTCCTCCAAGGAATCAGAGGCTTCACTATGGCCATGAACAAATACGGTGACCTGGTAAATCCCTAAAACCTTACTTCAATAAGTTCAATTTACTTCTATTAATTTAATTCAGGATCATAATGGAATCAGAATTTTCTGTTAGTGTTTAATATGATCTATTTATAAGAGGGCCAGATTGTGGCAACTTTAAAATGGGGGCGTCTTTTGAAGAAATGGTGGGCATTTTGACTAAACATTCTTGTAAGCTGCCCCATTTCCCTTCCCACAGACACATCAAGAGTTCAAACGTCTACTTGGAGTTGGCATTGATATCAAGACTGCAAAAAGAGGCAAAGATGTGTCTTCCCGTAAACTCCGAGCTGGAGCCAAGCGTCTTGGTTTGGCCACTGTGGATTACAGAACTATGGGATATGTCACTGAAGTTAAAGACCAGGTAGGGTGTAAAGACAACAGCACATTTTCAGTAAGAATGTCAACTCTCTAAACACCCAACATTTTGAGTTTTGATTTGCAAGGTTAAACAGTTAAACAGTTAAACAGATCACACAGGACTCTCAAACAAGTGATTTCAAATTAGTTTTCCTGTTATATTGTTTAAACTTCTTACACAATGAATTTATTAATTACATAAATATACATAAAACATAAACTGAAGTTCATTTAAATACATAAGGAAAACATAAATACTGCAATTTCAAAACATTAAAATGCCATTGTTAATGCTATTCTAATTTCAAGAGTACATCAAATAAGTCTTGGTGAAGTTAAACCACATACGTTCAAGTTAAAAGTTCAACCACATAAATGTTTTAAAAAAACACCAGTGATAAGTTGTAGTTATGTTTTATTTTGTTTTGAAAGGACTTCTATTGCTCCTGGAGGGAGTTCAGTACTGGGACTATTGAAGGGCAAATATAGTGCTATTGGAGAGAATATTATAGTATAGTATAGAATACATTACATTTACATTTACATTTATGCATTTAGCAGACGCTAGAATAGTGCTATAGGAGAGAATATTATAGTATAGCATAGTTCTATATGAGAGAATATTTTAGTAAAGTATAGTGCTATATGGGGGAATATCATAGTATAATATAGTACAGTTCTATAGGAGTGAATATTTTAGTATAGTATGGTACCAGTGATAAGTTGTTTTGTTTTGTTTTATTTTGAAAGGGCTTCTGTGGCTCCTGCTGGGCGTTCAGTACTACTGGGGCTATTGAGGGGCAAATGTTTAAGAAGACGGGCAAACTGGTGTCTCTGAGTGAGCAGAACCTGGTGGACTGCTCTAAATCTTTTGGCACGCACGGCTGTAATGGAGCCTGGATGGCAAATGCCTATGATTATGTGGTAAAAAATGGTCTGCAGTCATCAGCTTCGTATCCCTACACATCAGTGGTATGTTCTTTACTTACTTATTTACTTTACTTAAGGTTATTGTTGAGTCAGTCTTATACTTCAGTATACCAACATGTTTTTTATCATCTTTATTTATATTTATTTAATAATATACCATTGATATTCTATTCTACTGTATTACAAATAAGTTATATTATAATAAGATAATTAAGTAGCCTAATCCTTTACTTATATTTTTATAGCCTTACTTATATACTTATATCTTTGGATTAATTTTGAGATGTGATTTAAAAGCAGAGTTGTTCCTAATGAAGGGTTGGCAATGTTTTTCGTCAGGATACCCAGCCTTGTTTCCATGACAAAGGCAAGGTAGTGGCCAAGATCACTGATTACAGGTTCATACCAACTGGAGATGAGCAAGCCTTAGCTGATGCTGTGGCAACTGTTGGGCCTATCACAGTTGCTATTGATGCTGACCACACAAGTTTCTTGTTCTACAGCTCAGGTTTGTTAACACACACACTGCACCAAACCTTAGAAGAGAATCACTGACGTACAAATGCTGTATTCATTGATTTCCAGAAGCCTAATGTAGGATGTCATTATGTAAGAGGTTATGGCATTCAGTGTATATAATGCACATTCTAAATAACGTATCACAAACAGTGGTATAATGTATTATAGCAATTATTATGTCTTGGGCACAGTCCTGTGGTGTAGTGGACACAGAAAGGGTTTGCTGTATGATTGTCCTACCCACGCCCATGATAACACATTAGAGCCACACATCTTGCAAAATAAACATGTACCAGATGCAAAGCAAAGTCACTGCATGTCTTCCACACTGGCAAAGTATCCATGGCATTTAAGTGTGGCCAGAGAACAAATCAATGCAAAAAAATATTTGCTGTTAGTTTGATGAAGATTATTATTGTAATAATAATCATCATCATTATAATATAGCAGTAATGATAATAATAATATTTTTTTTATAATTTTCGAAATAAGTGAAGAGCAGCTTGGTGCATCTGACACTGTGATATGTGTCTGGTAGGACAATATAACTTTCAATGTAACAACAGACTCTTTCAATCCTTTCCAGTATCCACTGTTAAAAAAAAATAATAACGTTTTAAACTACTTGTTTTTTTTCTAAACCTTGGTGGAAAAATGGTGGAAAAAAATGTTTGTGACAGGGATCTATGAGGAGCCTCTTTGTAGCCCCAATGGCCTGACTCATGCAGTGGTGCTTGTGGGCTATGGCTCAGAGGGAGGAAGAGATTACTGGATCATCAAAAACAGGTTAGTCTACAAGTTCCTTTATTTGATGATTTAATGAAAACATCAACTTTTTTCATGCATTGTATGTTTCATGTTTTTTGTTGTCTCATGTTTTCAACTCCTATCTGTCTCAGAATGTGTGTTGAGATTATGGTTGTATAGCCATACTGTACCTGTCTAACTTGCTCTTGCCTTCTCAGCTGGGGCTCAGGGTGGGGAGAGGGTGGATACATGCGACTTATCCGGAATGGAAGCAACGCTTGTGGGATTGCCAGCTACGCCCTCTATCCAGTCATGTAAACTCAACTCAACACAAATTTATGTGAGGATAATCAAATTATTGTCAAATTATTTCTTCCTTTTTCCTGCAGCAAAAAGGTGAATATTAGCATGTTTTTGTCTTTTCAGTGTAGCCGTGTTCTTAGCAGATGTTTTCTGAAGGGAATACCATGAGTCAGGAACATAGCAAGCAGACATCTGTTAGCTGACTCAACTTGCAGTTGGTTATTGATGAGTTGTACTGTTTTTCCTTCTTCACATACAGCCTCTTGAACGTATGGCAGAGATTGAAACGCTGCCAGATACAAGCCTAAATCTGTTTTGTTGGAGTTTTTTTTCTAATGAAATGAACTGTTGTCTGTTTTTTTTTGGGTGTATTTCTAAATACACTGTATTTTGGTGCTTTTGATGTATCAACTTATATCAATAAAAGAAACATTTAAAAAATGTCAGCCTGTTGTCTTCATTAACTTTCAGAGTCAAACCAATAGAAGGCAACATATAAAAACGTGTTTTAAGATTGAAACTTTGTAAAACTTTTAAACGTATATTAAAAATTACACACATAAACCCCACTTATTATTTCATTTTTTGATTATCTACGATACAGTTGGGGTCTGCAACACGAGAGGCTTTTGCCTACTGCAATTGCCTTCAGGGCAATTGTTTGTCGTTAAACAAGTCATATGCATATTAAACAAAATGGACAGCATTTCAAAGGAGAGGTCTTTTGTCTTTCACTGAAAAGTCAGCTTTCAAAAGGAGCCTATAATTTATTATTGCCAGCTTTTCAAAAGGGCTGTTCTGCTATAGTGCATCCATACTCAGTCCATGCAGAGCCTCTTCAAATATCTTATGGGTCTGTCTTTCTCATTCACACTCTTCTCTTCATACCATTCCTGGGTGTGGTCCTATATGGTCATTCAGGGCAATCAATATGTACATCCAGTCCAGTAAATCTGTAGCCTACTTTTAAATGTCTCCAGTTAAGATTAGTTTAATATTGTAACAGATGTTTACATTTTAGCTCCCTGATGCAGCGGTGGAGCTGAAAGAGAATTTGAGTTAAAGCACTAGAATTCTTATGCCAATTAGTGATGTGGTGATGATGTTTCCAAACCAGCATATCGCAGCACGGACTAACAAGTCTGGTCTATAAATAGCCTACTTTTAGGCCTGAGGAAACCACTTTAAAAAGACCCCTGGTCTGTCAGGTTGCCACATGCAATCACATGCGCCCTATGCACCTTGCAAACGGCAGCCATGTGAGTCTGTCACCAGATTGTCCACCAGCTTATACCAATCATCAGGCACGTCGTTGCGTCGAGGGTGAAAGGTTGTAGCTGTCATCAATGCTGCGATAGATGGATCTAAGCATCCAAGGGTAGTATGCTTGGGAGTGGGTGGGAGGAGTGGCTCGCGCAGACATCGGGTCGGACAAAGCTCTGTCATCTGCAGTTAATAGGACGTGAGCTCAGATCACAGCTTATTTGAGAATCTTCATCCTTTTACGAGCACAAAATCTGCGACATCCGGTGTATTGGATCGGCGAGGCGTTAAGTAATTAAGAAATACTGCGTTGTGCGGACCGGATTGGCAGAAAGGAGTTTCATCTCGTTATGTAATCACACGGGTGCAGCGTCTGGATGATTATGTACACACCATTGGACTCCCAGCAAGAATGATGAAATAATAGCTTTGTTGGGCAGGGAAAGAAGATTTGAGCACACAATATGGTTTGTTTCTAGGACAAATGCTGAGGGACTTCATATGATTGCATTCATTGTTTTTCGCGAGACGCTAGCTGTTGGCCTGATGGTCTGATGCTCCTGTGACCGCTAAACAAAAAAAAAACGAGGCACGTCTGTCTGTTTCAAGGGAAGGTGCATAGCTTCAGCCGTACAAATGAGGTTTGTCTTGCATTTAATGATCATTTTCTGTATACCGTCTTATTTTAGAATAGCTTAAATTTATAACTACATCACCTCGTCTAATTTCAAGCTTTCAGACAATGGCGGGGCCTAACCAATCTCAGCAAGAGCAGCAGCAGGTAGAGGAGAAAAGCAATCAAATAGATGATGCAGAACTAGCTCTCCAAGGCATCAATATGCTCCTTAACAACGGGTTTAAAGAGAGCGATGAGCTCTTCAGAAAATACAGGTGAGTAGCGCAATTATTTTAACAGACCTTTGGAAAGGCACGTGTATAAAATTTCTATAGGCTATACTGTGATATGTTTTGCCTCCAATCAACCATAGCACACATGTATGTTTACAGTATGTGTATACGTGTGTAGGTGCATCCGAAAAGATATAGTGAATATATTTATTTTGGAATAATGTTACCAACCTCAAATCAAGTCTGTTAAGGGTTTCCTGTAGCCTATGGGTAGCCTATACATTTGTCTCATAAATATTTGTAAATGCACAGAAGGTAATCTATAGCCATTGGTTCGTACGTTTGCATATTTTGCACACATGCCTGTTTTGATATCTACAAATATACCTGTACAGGGTATGTTTTCATTTGTGAAATCTAAGCAATGTGATTTGGCATTTGTGGATCATGAAAAACAGGCATCCACGCTTTCCTTGCTTTTCTGTATGACATAATTGAGACATAATAGTTGAGACAAATTGTAAATCCTATTCAAAATCAGCATGATCTGATGAATTAATTTACTTGTTTTCCTCTGCAGAAACCATAGCCCTTTGATGAGTTTTGGAGCCAGTTTTGTCAGCTTCCTGGTAGGTCCTGTTCACTGTTTTAGATGCTTTGGTGCAGACCATTAATTTTTAAGGAAAGGGTGTATTGCATTTTCTCTCCCTACACACCTACTAGGTAGGCTAGCTACTGGACAATGCATTTACTGACTGTTGTTATTTGTGAGTGTCTCTGTGGTTTGTTCATGTTTACAGTACACTATGTACAGCCACGCATGAATCAGAGAAATACTGTATATTACAATAGCTGTAACACTTCCTTTCTTTCTCATTGTATTTACTTTCATGCCAGAAAGACATGCTAAGAAAATTGGTTGTCTACTGGTCATTCGGTCTGGTGCATGTGTGTGTTCAAGAATTAAAGAAAGAGAAGTGGAGAGGGTGTTGGGGTTCAGAGTATGACAGATGGGCAAAGACCTGTGTTGGAGGCTTCTCCACACAATGATCAAGCCATCCCATCTCATCTTAAGAGTCGCTGCATGACGTGAATGCTGATCTTGCTGTCTGCCAGATGTAAATAGGCATCTGTTAGAGCTGACACACAGCACTGATGTGAAGATCATAGTTTGTGTTTTTTTAGACAACATAGGCCTACTTTTTGAATGCGTAGAATTGTTTTCTCAGAATGACAATAGAATTTAGCTACAATGGAGACAGCATTTTGCTACAGAGAATAAAGGTTGTTTTGCACACACACACACACACACACACACACACACACACACACACACAGAGCATGCATCCAATTCTCACTATGCATAGAACAAAGGTTTCTTTGTATCCTTTTTTGTGCGCCCCATTGTATAATGTGGTCAATCTGATTGCCACCTTCTAAAAATTCTTGATGTCTTATAAAAGCACTTACTCTTGAACCATTGACGTTCCTGAGGTTAAAGTGAAAATAATACACCCAGATTGCACCAGCTGTGATATAACCTTTAATCTACTTTCGCTCTTGACACATCTGGTGAACTGGTGACCTGGGCAGAAATTACTGCTAAGAGCTAGTTGCAAGAGGCAGTTTCATTATTTCTTTGTTTCGGTTTAACGTTTAAAGGTTTTTAAAAGGAGGGTGTTATAAAATGCTTGTGTTTATTTAAAGGGTAGTGCTGTTTATCAATTATATCGAATTAGTTACATGTATTTATACATGCATGTGTACTGTCTTTTCAGAGTTTTACAGTCGCCTACAATATGTCTGAAATGTGCTGGTTATGACATCACTGAACAGTTTGTTTGTATGTGTAGAATGCAATGATGACCTTTGAGGACGAGAAAATGCAAACAGCATGTGATGATCTGAAGACAACAGAAAAGCTTTGTGAGAGTGATGTTGGGGTCATCGAGACCATTCGTAACAAAATTAAGAAAAGTGTAAGCCTGTTTTTGTATTTTTTTCTCCAAACCAGATGTCGTATCTTCTGTTTTTCTGCCTGTCTCTTTGTGTCAGAATGTATGACTGGATTTCTGTTCAACTTAATGGCATAAACAAAAATTTGCTTAATCAAGGCTCCAACCAGTTGTGTGGGGTGAAAATGTTGGCAGGACAACACATAGATAGAAATTCACTGAATGCAAATAGAACGGAATTAAGATGATTCCATCCACTTTAATCACATTATGCTTTATTCGCATTAAGAGTTAATCCACCCTTCTTAAGACAATGAAAATTATATTTGCATTAAAGGACTGATGCAACTTTGCAGGTGTTCCCAACAAGGATTTCTTATTCGCATTAACAAGTTGGGTGAAAACTAGCTTATATGTGAAAGTTACTCTGCAGAAAAAGACCTTGACAGAATAGACCTTGTGTAGAAATATAATTTCCCATTAAATGCAAGATTTAATATGAAACAAGTGTCCACTGAATTTTCTAGATTCTAAATTCAAAATATACCGGTAACACAAATCTGTTATTTGCCTGGGCTTTGTAATCCATGCCCATGGTGCTAGTAGGTGATATGTGATGGGAGACTTTATTATTTGTACCGAATGGTTGACAAAGTGTTACCTTTGACATTTGTTTGGCGTTAGACAATAATGTCCTTGCATTGGTTTCCTGTAAGTTACAGAATTGCAAAAAATACTGCCTGTGATTTTCATTCAACAGGACAGAACTGAATAACCAATCTGACATGTTTCAGCAATACATACCACTTAGGTCTTTCAGGATGTGAGACAAAAATGCTTGCAAAACCTGAAGTCAAAACAAATTGTCGTAAAGTAGCTTTCAGCTACTGTGCAGTTCAGCTTTGGAACCAACTTCCTGAAGACATAAAAATCCCCTTAAATAAAACTGTTCTCAGATGTTTTCTCCTAATGATTTACTGATCTTTTTTACATTCTGTACATTTTCACTTAAATTTAAAGGTGCTCTAAGCGATGTGACACGTTTTTAGGACTAAAACATGTGTTGTTACATACAGCAAACATCTCCTCACAATCTGCTAGCTGCCTGTCCCCTGAACACACTGTAAAAAAACGCGGTCTCTGTAGACAGGCCAGGCTCCACAAACGGCAACATAACACAGTGGGCAAACCTAGCATAACAAACGAAAACGAAACATAACAGTGTTCCAGCCAATAAACGACAAGGTTCATGAGTCTTTCGGGAGGCATGGGAGGGAGGGGGAGGAGTAAGCTAACTTATAACGCTTGAACCCTCTCTGGAGCTATCGTCCGTTTTGTTTGACAATACTGTACTTCGAACGTCAACAAGAAGTGACGTGAAACAGCATCGCCTAGAGCGCCTTTAATGTGCTTTTGTTAATTTAATTCTTGCTAAATGTTATCTTTTCTTTGTTTTTATACTGTAGGCTTACTTTGATATTTATTTATTTTTTATAGCGCATTGAAATTCTTTTGTGTATGAAATGAGCTATATAAATAAGTTAGCCTTGCTTTGTCTTGTAGGTGGACAGTCAGAGGCCAGATCTGACGGTGGTGGATCGTCTCCAGAGGCAGATCATTGTGGCTGATTGCCAAGTTTACCTTGCTGTCCTCTCCTTTGTTAAGCAGGAACTCTCAGGTGAAACTTACATATTGATTGATTCAGAATGTTTGTCCCCCTGATTGAAAGGAGGGTGGCAGTATTTTGATCAGTTTTGTGATGCGTGAACATCTCCAGTTGTTCTTCGAAAGAGCTGGGTAACAGAAGCCAGAAGCTCCAGCCTGCAGGGAATGACATTCTCATGAATTATGAAGGAGGAGCCAACTTCGAGTGCTTGTTTGATGTTTTTGAAGTATCTGCTCAGAGAGGCGTCTATAA
>JAGFZM010002843.1:173742-186810 GCA_017657215.1 Limnothrissa miodon | reverse complement strand
ACTGAAACAAGGAAATATGAAGGGTGTGTTTTATTTACAGTGTGAGAAATGTACAAGTAATCACAGACACAAAATGCCAGCTAATAGTTCACAGCTTATCTTTGCTCAAACTTCGCTTGCAAAATCCGCGATGGGACTGACACAGAGCAGTGATTGTCAATCAAAAAGGGATTCATCCTCTCAACTAATCCTCCAATCATCATGCAGAAGCTCAGCTTCCAGGCCAGCCCAACCCCGAGAACAGCTCCATTCATCCCCAGAGACGCTGAGCGTCCGGGGGCGGGACAAAATCATGGCATTTATCCAATAACTGTCAAATTTCGAGTCAATAAAAAAATATGTCCTATTGAAGCACATGGACGCTCAACGTCTATGGGCAAAACCATGCTGTTCCTGCTGGTTCATATCACAGTATAGACACGAGAGGGCAGAAAAACGCTCGCCATTAAACCAAACGACGAAGTAATTCTATGTACAGAATGCACTGACGAAAACAGCGCTATGGGAATGTATGAATAGGTTAAGTAGGCCTAGCTTATTCTAAACGAACTCGTCTTCGAGATTAACATGTTCTAGTCAATAAAATGTTAACACAACCATACATATTTGACCATTTAATTTTTGACATTTTAGGGGAAGCTGAGCTTCCCTTGCAGTCTTAGAGAAATCGCCTCTGACACACACACACACACACATACCACCACCACCACCACCCCTGCAATCCACTGCCATTTAACGTGTAAAAATGAGTATTGTCCAAAATCGTTCCAAAACGGGTATGCCACAAATCTGACCACTCTGTACCACTAAATAAGTAACTAAAAACACTTCATTATATCTAGTATTAGTAATATTCTGTCAACAGTGTAAAGCTTTTGACAAGCTTCTGTCATTTTTTTTGTGCAGCTTACATTAAGGGAGGCTGGATCCTCCGTAAGGCTTGGAAAATGTACAACAAGTGCTATAGTGACATCAATCAGCTGCAGGAATCCTGCCGTCATAAGTCCTCCCCGCATGAGGCCCTTTCGTCTGACCAGGCAAATCACAACATGCTGGTCGGGGAGACTGATGGGGTGACGGCAGAAGCCCTCAGTCGTCTGAAGGGCTCTGTCAGCTTTGGCTACGGCCTCTTCCATCTCTGCATCTCCATGGTGCCGCCTCATCTCCTCAAGATCGTCAACTTGCTGGGCTTTCCTGGAGACAGACATCAAGGCCTAGCGTCCTTGGCCTACGCCAGCGAGAGCAAGGACATGAAGGCCCCGCTGGCCACGTAAGTTCACACATACACACATACACACACACATACACACACTGTTTGTACATGCGTTTCAATGGTCCCAGTGACAGGATCAGCAAACTTCTCCTATTGTTTACGGGACATCACCCAAGTGCTGCAGCTTTTTACACATTTACATTTACATTTATGCATTTAGCAGACGCTTTTATCCAAGGCGACTTACAAAACGAGGATAACAATCAAGCTACATAGCAGAAACCTTAAGGAGCATAGTGCTAGGGGATAGTGCTTCAGTTCATTTTAGTGCTAGGATAGAAGATCTTTTTAAAGATGCTTTAAAGTGAGTCTGTGTTATAACTGCATCCGTGCACCAATGAAAACATAAGAGATGGCTCAGGTGATGCAGGTAATTCTAATCCTTTTTTTGTCTCACAAAATGCCATTTTTTTTACACAGAAAACTTCTTTTAATGGATGAAAAGAAACTGTTTCTCAAAAACCAACTGAAAGATTCTGACCAGTCATTCCTATTCATTAGCTTTGCTGTTCCTTTAATTGGTGCTGTTGATTGGTGGACAGCTTTGTCTGCTGATCTAGTTTATGCTGGAGGCTAAATGCTCTCACATGCAATCTAAGAATAGCTGTGGTCTATGTGTGCAGTTAGATTGCTTGTAATGCCCACAGCCCCAATGTCATTGACACTATCGTCTGTCTCTGTGCCAAATGTGAGAAGTTTGGGAAGTGTGTCTGATAGTGTTGAAACTCCCATCTGATAATGTGTGGGCCGTCCTCAAGTGTCTCCGTGTAAAATTTGAGAGGTTTGTGATTTGCTCATTCATAAAGAGCTATATTATGTGAGCTATTACAGTACATAGAGCACGGGTCGATTATCTCCTTTTCTTTTTATTTCTCACCTTCGCATAGTGTGACCCACTCCATGCCATGATAATAAAATGGCAATGAGTGTGTTGTGTATTAGAGTGAAAAACTCTCAAAAAATCCACCCAAATGTATTGAAATAAATGCATACCTGTAGATCAAACACAGTGACACAAAGTAAATAAAAGCGAATGCATAGAACCAAATGAACTCAATGCGTCTGAAAACGGCTTTGTCTTCAGTGTGGATTCAAAACAACCCACGGTTTGGGCTGCAGCTAAGCAGCTAAAGATGGCTTCACCACTTCTTGATTTAATAGAGGAAAGAGCTAATATGGATTTAATAGTCCTGGCAGGGCTCTACCTTTGACTCATATCAGATTGATTAGTTGACCTTAACCCATTAAATGATGTATTAACAAGCAGTAGAGGCTTAAAGTCGATCCTGTATTTTACGGTAAGCCAGTGTAGAGACAGAAGGATTGGAGCAATACAGTATGTTCACTCACTGGTTTTTGTCAGGACACTAGCTGTTGAATTTTGGGGACTCATTTGAGGGGGCTTAATAGTTTTTTGGGGGGTGTAAAGAGGCCATTGCAGTATTCCACTCTATTGGACATAAAGGCATAAATACAGTATCTATGCAGTCATAAAATCCCTTAACTTAGGAAGTTATTTTTAAGTGGTAAAATGCTCACTTAGTCACCACCACTTTTATGTGATTGCAGTCGTGTCCTGCTCTTATCCTGTGTTGTCATCTGCAGTCTTTCTGGTGGGCATTGCTATTTAGACTGAAAAGAGCTGCTTGAAGCACTGTAACTTAAGCGCCAAAGATCTTGCATTCAAGTTATCACTTTCATACTAGTTGGAAATGCATGCATGGTAATTGCAGCAAACGCCCTATCATTATTTTAGTATAGGAATATAAATTCAATTAATTCAAGTTACACGTTACTGACTCTTTTGTCTTTCGTGTTATTCATCTCTTTAGCTTGGCTCTCCTGTGGTACCACACAGTGGTGCAGCCGTTCTTTGCAGTGGATGGATCAGACTCCCGAGTAGGGCTGCTGGAGGCCAAAGCGATTCTTCAGAAAAAGTCAGTGGTGTACCCCAACTCCTCTCTCTTTATCTTCTTCAGAGGACGAGTGCAGAGGCTCGAGGTTTGTTTGGTTTTGTGTCTCGTGGAAATATATGCGTGTGATTCAGTTTTGGTTGCAATGGTGTGCTATTTTTGGTCTTGCAGTGCCAAATCAACAGTGCTCTTACATCGTTCCATGATGCCCTGGAGCTTGTCTCAGACCAAAGAGAAATACAGCATGTGTGTCTGTATGAGATTGGTATGGAAAACTACAGACACAGACACACACACACACACACACACACACATGTAGATATCTAATATATTGTCCAGACATCTAACTGGTTATCAGCATACACAGAAAAATAGAGCTAGAACAAAACCACCTTGATCTGTATATTTATCCAATATCCTTTCTAGTCGTTCACTGCATCTCTTTCCTTTTTCTCTTTCGTTATTTCTGGTTTTCTTCTCCTGCCGTTCCTGTGGTCAACCACATGCAGGCTGGTGCAGCATGATTGAGCTGAACTTTGAGGACGCTTACAAATCCTTCGAGAGACTGAAGAATGAATCCCGATGGTCTCAGTGCTATTATGCCTACTTGACTGGAGGTAATGATTCTACACACCTCTGCCCAACACTGTGCCAACATATCACCATATCCTTTGATTAGATTAGATTAGATTATATTTAACTTTATTGTCATTACACATGTATAAATACAGGGCAGTGGTATACTGTTTAGCATCTAATCAGAAGTGCAAAGAGCAGCAAGTTCAGAATAAACAGTGCAAGTATATGCAGTATGGACGGTATGTACAGTTGAGAGCAGTATGTACAGTTATGTACAAATGAGAGCAGTAGAGGAGGTAGATAAGTTAGTAGTTTGTATAAGTATGGTGGAAGGGGTACAGTGAATACTTACATAGGTGCTATAGTAATATACAGAATATGCAGTGATGTTTACTTTTCATTGGGATGTGGTGGTTCATAAATAAGAGAACGACTGTTACAGAGGGAATAGTCTGCTCTTACATAAGAATAGTTACACCACACTGGTCTAGTGCTTACCAATGTCCGTGTAGTTATAAAATCCCCTCATCTAGTCTTTTATCTTCATAAGTGTGTCAGGGAGCCTCTGGAGATCTGGAGGGAGCCAGAGGCATCTTCAAAGACGTGCAGAAGCTGTTTAAACGCAAGAATAATCAGATTGAGCAGTTTGCACTCCGAAAGGTATGCACAACAGTTTGCAGTGCTGCAAAAATGAATTCGAATTATGCCTTATTCTGTTTTGTTCTTTTAAATCTATCAATCTACAATTGCTTACCAGGCTGAAAGGCTTAGAAAAATATCTCCAACGAGAGAGCTTTGCATCCTGGGAGTGGTTGAGGTGCTCTATCTCTGGAAAGCTTTACCTAACTGCTCACCGACCAAACTCCAGGTTATGAGCCAAGGTCAGAAGACTTCATTTGTACTTACACACATTTCTGAGAATATTTCTAGGTTATATACTAAATAGTCTCAATTTGCGTTTGAGTGTTGAGTGACCTCTGGATTAATACTTATTAATTTTATCTGTGTTCAGTTCTGCAAGGTCTGGAGGACTCATCTTCTAATGGACTGAGATATCTCCTCCTTGGTGCCATACAGAAGTGTCTTGGAAATGTTAAAGATGCAGTTCAGGTAATTAAGTAATGAAATATTAGGAAAATTTAGGTGAACGATACAAAATATATTTAAATTTTACGTAACTTCTTTCTGAAGAGCCTTGGGTTCCTAGATCTCAATGATCTCATTCCTAGAGCTCAATAATCTTGTATGTAAATGTTTTCTAAGTGCATGTTGTGACTTTGCTCTTCCAGTCTTTTCAGATGGCTGCCAGAGATGACCTGGGGAGACAGACTAACTCATATGTACAGCCTTATTCTGTTTACGAACTTGGCTGCATGCTGATCACCAAACCTGAGGTACTGTAAAGTGGAAACTCTTTTCTTCTTTCTCAATTCTCCATATGCTAGGTTATCACTCAAACAGTCTTATATATGTTGCAAGATCACATTTCCAGAGTGCTTTTTTGTCAGTTTAGAAATCTAGACACGGATACTGGTAGCAAAATAGTTTTGCTATTCAGGTATGTCTAGAAACGAATCACAGGGCCTAAGTAGTTGTTCTGGGTTTCATCACGTCGCTTGTAGAGCTTGCAGAAATTTGCTTGGGGGCTGTGACACCTGGCAGAGGTAGTTTGAACGACAACTGCCGATTCGCCCCTTGGATTAAGTCAGAGACGATTTGGCCTGGTCTGTCATTCGTAGCGAGACTGTACACATTTAGAAATCTGGCGTGTCTGGCTAGTCTTTTACAATATTATTTGTTTCCCCCCCATGTCCATGTTCGGAATCTACCGCAGGCTGTTTCAGATGCTGTTAAGACCTAATGTCTGAACCTGTCTGTCAGTCATATATGCTAGACAAGGCAGAGCATGAGCATTAAGGGAAGATTTTAATGAAAAAATGTTTCAGATTTTTGGCAAACTTGCTGTCTTTCACTGTCAGATTTCAGTGTGTGAGTACATCTGAATGTTGCCTAAGGACCATGTGAAGCTTGTTTATTTCTGTAAGGTAATTGCCCTCAGGACACTATTGTCATTTTTCCTTTTCCATGTAGACAGTAGGAAGGGGAAGGTCATTGCTTCTTCAGTCAAAGGTAAGACATTTGTAATAGACTTCTGTAACTCTGACTCTGAAATAGCCAACCGTGTGCGTGGGTGAGGTGGTCAGGTTATAGGTCCTCATGCTTGCACATTCTCCCACTTTCTCCACAGGACAACTACACTGGTTATGATTTTGAAAACCGACTGCATGTCCGTATCCACGCAGCCCTGGCCTCTTTAAAAGAAGTGGTTCCCCAATGATGGCACCAATTCAAGCTTTTGTTCCAGTCCCACCCTCACCTCTGCCTTTGCGCTTTTTTTGTCCTTTTTAATCAGTTATTACAATTAATAGCCATTAATTGTCAATAATATACATTTTACAAACAAAATTGCAAACTTACATCATTTTATATTCTGTCCGACTGTACCATACTTCAGTAACCCTAACGGTTAATGAATCAATCAAGGTTTGGAAAGGGATTGACTTTCAGGCTTGTGAACATTTTCTTTTTGGGGCACATTGATTAGGGAACAACGACAGAGTTCAGATGCGAGTCCATTTGTGATAAATTTACAGAAATGTATTTATTTCATTTTGATTCACTTGTTTATCAGTCCAACTCCAATTTTATTCTCTTGATTTGAATAATATTTACATTGCAGTTTGAAAGAGATTACTTGAAAATTATTATTAAAACAACTTAATTTTTGCATATTTTTGAAAATGGACTTAGAGGGTTTTGCATTTAAACTCTTCATATCTTGGCACTAAGTGTGATACCACATTTCAGACTTTTGAAGGCACCACATTTTAAAGTTTTAAGACATTTTAGTTTAGTCAAATTTTTACTTTATTTTATTATTATTATTTTTTTTTAAATCGATACCTCATGTGTGTTCTGTATAGTGGACTGTGAAGTACATCAGTGACAGCCAGGTCTATCTCTCTCTCACTCACTGTACACATTTGTAAAAAATAATAGCATTTTGGCAGCTTCTACATTACTGATCACAAATCGAACAGGGTTTAATTAGTTTCCTTTTCAAGACACATTATAATTTCTCCTTGGTTAACTGCCTCCTGAGAAGTAAGGATTATACATTATTCTGCCATCGTTTTGCAGGAATGTACACCAAAATATAGTCAGATTGGCCAAGAAGGTGATTACAGATTAAACACACTTGGAGACATGCTGTACTTATCACTGCATACTTAACAGCTTGTACTTGTTCTTTTAACAAATTGAAAGACCAGCCAAATATCATCTCAGGCCTTCTGGCAGTCTTATTTGAGTGTTGTTTTGACATTAAACGATTATGACACATTAAGTATGCTCGAAATGGATTTAAACTAAATACCTTAACAATTTTCATTGTAGTTCAGACTAGTGCCATCATACTACACATACACATAGTTTAATATATGATACTAGTTCTCCTACTGGAGACAACCAGTGCATCCTTACAATATATTTGCCTTAATTTGGCAGTATCAGTGTTTTTCTGAGAGTCACTGCTTGTGTTTTTACAACTTCTTGCTTTCTTCTATCAACATAGATGTTAGGAAAACACTCAGATCTTGTTTGCCATCATGCCTAATCAGTAATCTTACCACAGAGAGGATTCTTTCAAGACCATAAGTTTAATCATGGCATTATTATATGTATTTTGTCAAAATGACTGCCAGTATTCTTTACCTCCATACTAATGATAAGTGCAGCTCCCAGGCACTCGAAGCAGGGTATCGGAATATCACTCACGACATAAGCCAATATGCACTTCGAGGTGTGGGAAACGAGCAATAAAGAGTAGTTATTTAAAACTGTGCTGATTCTGTGGCAGGTGGTCAAGAGAGGTTTTGCTGCACTTTGTTCTCATGTGTGCTTTTCTCACTCTGTGTACTGTAGCAAGGATGTACATGTACGTGTTTCATTTGATCTAATACTTGTGTGTTAATGTGAATGTGGCTTCCCACCCAAATGTTAAGTGGATTGGAAATATTGGCGCACTGTCATGTCATGGTATCGAATGGATGGGCAGTCATCTCACATACCACACCCAAGACTTTTATTCTCCTACAAGGGAGACGTGCACAATGACATCAGTTCATTGATGATGAACCTATGCCTGACCCAATGCTTTCAGTTTCCAGGCTCTTTTTCTGGACACCTGGAAAAAAAAAAAGAAAAACTACGAATTGAGGCTGGGATTGCCATGGGTCATTTTGACTCTTGCTTGGCATACGCTAAGTACTGAACATAAATCATGTTAATTTGATGTTCAAGGAGTTGTGCAATCTCTCTGTAGGCCATGCACTGTAGAGAGTGGGAGTCATCTATTAAGTCTCAGGGGATGGGAAAGTTGCTATTTAAGTGAAACGGTTGATTTTTCAGCAGGAACTGGTTTTCCTGCATGTAGTGTTTTCTCTCTAAACCTGGGTTAGCAGTAACATTAAAGTACAACATTACTAATTACCTGAACTGTGTTATTTGTTTTGTGAAGAAAAAATCGTCTATTAAATCATTGTGTTCGCATTTGTTAAAGTACCTTCACAACGGTGACAGCATCTTTACTGACTCCTGTGATAAATAATTGCTTGTGATGACAAGGGTTTCCTATGGCTTTTATTAAAACAAAACGATGTAGGTCAACATCAAGGGGGTTGTAATTACACAAAGCCTCCTCTAGCTAGCATTGATACACCAGGAAATAGTGGAATTGCAAAGCTTTGGCTTCTTTAGTAAGGTTCCTAATAAGCTTTCTGACTGACATTCTTTCACCACAGGTGATTCATTTGCGAATAGCTCACACGTAGGCCTACTTTTGACAACTTTATTTAAATGGCAATGTTTCAATGGGGAACATGGAGCAAGCCCTTTGCTATCACCATCCTCCAATGATCAATGTGCCACGGGGTGTCTCAATCTCAGAGCAGTCGTGCAAAGACAACCTGAAAGTATACTCTCACAGAACTTGCAAGGACATGCTGACAGAGGACACGATGGTAATAATTTCTCAGAAAAAGAGTTCCTCCCAAGGCTTATCCCCAATGGTGTCCAGTGTGGTTGATATATTCGTATGTCCAAATGTTGTCATAAAATTATCCAGTCGGATGTAAATTAAATGATTTGACTGACTGAATGGCAGATTAATAGAGGTGTATTACAAAAGGTTTTGAAATATACTGTGTCACATCAAGTATAATTGACTATGGTTGGAAGAGACTTCAGTCTGGGATTTATTAAGAGTCCAGAAATTAATAAATGGTTTATTTAATCATTTGTATATGAGGATAGACCATGTTCACAAACAAATGCCAAGCAAATACATTGTTAAGACACCATACCTCATACACATCTCCCAATGTCTACACATAATCGTGAAGGGGACCTCATAAACAGTCATGGGTCACAAGTAACATTTATGTGCGGATACCTGATTTGTACTTTAAAACGCAAGACACTATCCAAAGAAAGTCACAGATATTTAACTTTTTTTTAAGTCAGTTCAGTAGGTCACTTGGGTATAGCAATTCACACTCATGCTCTTCTCATTGTAAACACACATTCATAACCATAAAACAAGACACAGCACACAAAAATGGCAAAGTAGTAACTTTGCACTGAAAAGGTGATTCCGGACGTTAGCAATTATAGATTCACATTTTCACACTTTTTACAAAGTAACACGTTGCATTTAATTTAGTAACAGCTTTAGCAAAAAATTGACCTTTAGTAGAATTTCTGGGCCCTTTATGAGTTAACTTGTAAATTATGTAGGGGGTAAAGCAAATGTACAGATCCACAGTATTTTACCTTAAATGAAAGATGACCGCACTGAAGCCCTAATCACTGCTTCAATGCAACTGATATTTATCGATAAATGGTGGAGTTCAGGGTTAACAAATATAGTGAGGTAAATTACAGAAATACATATACAAACACAGATACTGTATACAAGTGTGAGGCAAAAGATGGCTGAACGAGAAAAGCAAGCAGGACTAGGCATCCAACAGCTGTCTGGCCACAGGGTGGGGACAGAGACATACAGTAAAATGAAAGCAGCTTCCAAACAAAATCTGACCCCATCCCAGAACCCATTGGGAATCAGCTCAGCACATGACATTACAGACCTACAGGTCTGATAGTCGTGTGCTCAAGTTAAAAAAGGAAGGCAGATTGCCCAATGAGAAAGAATCACAACTCGAGAATATGCAAGTTAATGACTGAAGTCCCAAATAAAACCAATATTTTGATGATAACACAACACCTGTTACTTTCTTTGAGTTGTAATTCCAATAGCTGTTTATTTTCAATAGCTGATGGAGTTCCAGTACAGTACATTTGAAATCTTTTGTTCCTACGGGGCCACTAGAAGCTTACAATTTGAATCACCATCCTCATCATTGTCGTATCCCTTAAAAAACAAGGCAAAGATAAAACAAAATAGTATAAACATGAGGGTGGAAACCACCCACAGCTACATAATAGTCGGATAAAAAGTTAAACACGGAACACAATGTACTGCTTTCACACTGTTGTGGTCATTTTACATATATTACTGTACAACCTTGATGGACAGCAGCTTTAAGTTTCGGAATGTTATTATGTGTATCGAAATAACTGTGTCGTACATGCGTAGCTCACCACCTATAAAGTGAGCTTGACACAGAATCTGACTTGTCGTGCTGTAGTTTGTTAGTAAATATCAGGCAACTGGCTGTAGTTCCTGTCCCAGTAACCAGTGGAGAAGATCCAGTCCTGGGCTCCGTTGTGTGGATTTGGACCCTGGTGAAACCATCTGTTCACAGAAAAACAGACAACATACAGAATTCGCACAGAATTCAGAACTAAATTGAGAATGACCCCTAAATTTCAATAATTTTCTACTGAAACACTTAATCTCACTTAAGCTAAATATATTTTAATTGAAACAAAGAATTGCAATTAAACTGCAGGAAGTGATATTGGAGGTTTTTTTTTTATCTGAATTGGACATTCTGCCGACTAACTTTTTAAAAACTGTTCTACGCCTTGTGGCATCTGATGTGCCCCAGATTATGAATAGATTTTTGCCGAGGGCATCTTCCCCAAGTCACTAGAAACAGTCTTGCATTGGCTTCCTCAAAGTTACAGAATTGCTACTGTTTAAATTACCAAACCGACAGGTTTCAGCAATAAATACCACTTAAGTCTCTCAAGACACAAGAAAAAAATAACTTCTAAAGCCTGCGGTCAAAACAAAGTGTGTTGAGGCAGCTTTCAGCTACTATGCAGTTCAGCTTTGTAAACAACTTCCCGAAGACATAAAAATGCCTCTATTGTTGTCAATTTTAAATCTAAACTTAAGACCTAACTGTTCTCAGATGCTTTCTCCTAATGGTCCCATTATCTTTTTTTTTACAATATGTAGATTTTAACTGTTTTAATTATTTTATGTCTTTATTCATTTTAATCTTGCAAAATGTTTGGTATAATTTCTGCGTGTTTTTACCTTCATATACTGCGATACTTACACACATCAGACTTTTGCACATCTTGTATAGATGTTGACCAGGAGATGGCGCTGCTCTTTCAACTACACAAACAATTTGAGCTGTGCTGAGCCTCTACTTTGCCAGGTACAAATATAACTCACTTTTCTACGGACCATACATATGAGTACTGCATTAATATATGTGTATTTAAGGGAAGGTCTTTTAAAGTGTCTGAACAATATCAAATTAATTTGCAAATGCTGACAAAAAAACTGAGCGGATGTAAGAAGTTCTAGTAACATCAAAGTGTCTTTATCTAGCCAGAGGAAATGGTGGAGAAGTGGAGAATTTAGGCTAATTCAGTTAAGCAGCACCATAAACAGAGTAAGGGGGCAGAGAGAGATAAATAGAGAGAGAGAGAGAGAGAGAGAGAGAGAGAGAGAGAGAGAGAGAGAGAGAGAGAGAGAGAGAGAAAAAGGAGATAGACTCTAACCTGGGGCCGAGGGCAAGGCTTCTGTGATGTTGCATGGCAAGTAGGAAGATGGCAAGAGAAAAAAACAGAGAGGAGCTTTTAGTTTAAAGCAACTTTACAACAACTTTACTGTTCCCGCATTAGCGCAGTCTTACTGTAGACTGGCAACAGCACAGCAATGGCCTCTTGATTGTTTTGGATATAAATATGGAAGGATTCTAAAGAGAATAAATGCTGCAATGGGGTACACATCTGAACATATGTTGCTATCTCGTATACAGTCTTGCATCATCAAGGTTTTTGTCCTTTTCATCACCTCAACGGCAGATTCTCTTTTTTAGGCACAACATGCTGGGTTATTCACCAGTAAGCTTCTGTTGTTGTTTTTTTTTTAAATAAAAGAAATCAAACTGCACTTGACTGCCATGACAGATGATTCACTCTGGCAAAAAAACACATTTCAAGTAGAAATAAGGGATTAAATATCAATAGTGATGCCTGTGAATAGCACACACAGATGCTTGCTGAGATTCACATGGCTTTTCCCAGGTTAAAAAGTGCCACATATGATTTCTTGGCAGCTGTGCGGAAGCCTGGGAAGTGGTTTGCACTCACTTGGTTTTCCATTCCTCATTTGTCTGGGAGCGTTTCTTACGGGCAGCCCTCTGCTTCTCCTCCAGCCTCTTCTTCTCCTCACTTGCCAAGTCTGTGCCGAGTGGTGGGGAGGGTGGGTGGGTGTTTGGGGTGGTGTTGGGGGAGGGGGTGGAGGTAGTGGGAGGAATGATACGGATGGTTTAGGATAAGCTTACAAACCTTGTGAAAATACAGTTTTGAGGTCTTTAGAGGAAAAGCTGCCTTATTGGAATCAGACTGCCAACAGCAAAGTTAATATTTTAAAATTTGAACATTAGGAATTTTAAGCCAACGCCGCTTGTAATATAAGCCTGCATTATTTTTAAGAGGGTAGACGAGCCAAAACAAATGAAATACTAATAGCCAGTTAAATGCTAAATAAACCAGCAAAAGCCAACCGATGTCTCCATTTTCCATGGCCCGAATGTCAGGTCTTAGCCTGCAGTCAGTCTTGGGGATTGCCTCCTCAATCTCTTTATCCAGCTCATTCAGCTGCATGGCAAACAGGGTGAAGCTGTACATCTATACAAAAGTCCAAAAGATCAGAAGAAGGAAGGAAAGATCCAGATGTGCCTCTATTAGTATGCAGTAGTAGCGAAGAGGACATTAAAAACACTGCTCATTCGGATTCATTCTACTCAGAAT
>JAGFZM010002843.1:139786-163953 GCA_017657215.1 Limnothrissa miodon | reverse complement strand
GAAATCAATAGCCATTAAGAATTAAGAATTAAGGCAATTGCTAAATATATTCTTGTCCCTCAAACTGGTAGGTCATTTTAGCTTGATTTTGTTTAATCTACACTTCTAGTTACATATTAAAATTAATCTAGTTATTGCTATCTCAAATCACATTGCATTTAATTTCCTCATTTTAATGAAGGAAAGGTTTTAATGATGAAAATGTCTGCTCACTGAACTAACCCTGACTTGTAATACCGGTAATATTTTCAAAAGAACATTGTAAAATAATGGGTTGAATGTGATTATCAAATGTCACTATGCATATATTCAGCCAAATTAGTTACAAAATATTCTTTGAAGTTGATTTCTTTGACGATATTTGGCCTTAGGATTCTCTCTCATCAACCTGTCAAGGCTATCAGTGCAACATCTACATCCGGAAAAGAAAATATACCACAATTCGCAATTGGCTCATTTTGATGCCGACAGAAAACAGAAGAGGGGCCGAAGTCTCAAGTGTGCAAGAGAAAAAGCTGTCAAATATTTAGGTTTGTGGTTTTAATACTTAAAATCATATGCAGACCCATATAATGACCGTTGGACATGAGAAGTCAACGTTACAATGAGAATAACGGAAACTGTCTTACTTTCAGCCAGTCCATTGTCTTTCACCAGGGCAAGGAAGGATAACACTTCTGTCTCCAGACTCTTATGATAGGTCTCTGCTTTCTGTGAATGGTGAAACAGAGCACATGTTCAGAAAGGACGGCCTATGCGGTTACCTCCTGTCTAAGGTTTGGTGGCCACTGACCATCACTCCAGCAGTGACGGTTTGCTGTGCACCATACCTTAGTTATGCGGATACAATTTAGCACTACAATGGCTAAATTAACACTATGGACTGAGCGACTTCAAATTGAAACCTTGCTTGACCCTAGGCATTGGGGTTAGCACCTTGAGCTGTGGAACTGCCCAAGGTTTCTTCCTGGACAACTACAGATAGAAAATAAGGGAGTATTTTTGTCCTTGTTGCTCACGAGTACGTGTGAGGGACACATGACTTTTGTATGAGGTGCTGTATAAACTGATAGAATAAATCTTTACAGGTTTTGCATTTCAGATTTCAGACACACATACAGTATTTCATTCTGACAATTTATTGTAACCCCTTGGTCCTAACCACTCAGCTACTGAGAATGCTGTGACAGGCTGTCAATCAAAGCTAACAAACATTAGCCCCCACATAGCAGAACAGTACCAGGCTGCTGAGCTGATAAAAGGCAAAAATCCTGGAATCCAGGCAGGCATTTTCCCTGGTTGACTTGGCTCCGTAATCCCAAAATCAAAGGCCAGCATGATAAAAGGGAGCAATCAGACTGCCTTTTCAGGGGTGATCAGTGCTATACAGATGTCTCGGTAAGAATAACTGCTGTCTTTCCCATGGCGGCAACACAGCCAAAAGATATGCGGCCCTCAAATCTGTAACGTATTTCTAGCCCAAAAAAAAATCCTGGCATTTATAATAGGGAAGGAAAAAAAAACATAACAATGGGCAGCTTAAAAGGAAAACAACTCAGAATCTCAATAAGCCATTCGTTTGTCTCTCTTGCCAGTCAGGGGGGGTGGAATCTGACATTTAGCGGCTCTCGGTAGACTGGCAGAGTTGATAGAAAAAGACATGAAGAGTGAGAGAGAGTGTATGTATGTGTGTGTGTGTGTGTGTGTGTGTGTGTGTGTGTTTGTGGAGAGCGGGGTAAGGGGATGCAGAGGAGTAGAAGCCCGCTGACACTGACCTGCAGCGAGTCATTGAGCTCACTCAGGGACATGACCTCCTCCTCCTCCTCCTCCTCACTAGCCTGCTCTTGGGAGTGGTAGTGTGTACTGAAGGCAGAGTGCTCCTCCAGGGCATCCAGCCATCGCTGAGGAACGCTCGTGCACACACACACACACACACACACACACACACACAAACAAACGCAAAGATTACTGCCAGAAGCTGATTACTTCTTATTTCCCTCATTTATTGTGATTCAGTGGTGCTGATTTCCTCAATTAGGTCGACAGCCACTCGATATATTTGTGTTTGTGTGGATTGTGTGCCTGTGTGTATTTATATACACTGAAGGCAGTATAGTATGTATGGACTAGGGCTGTGCAACATTCAGAACTAAATAGCAAATCCAGTTTACGCAGGACGCAGAATTGCAATTCAAATTTGAGTTGTAAAGAAATAAAATCAAAATCATCGCTTGCAATTCCGGAATCAAATGAAAGGCAATTCTAAAATTCTGAGAGTCAACACTCATAAGCACCTATAAATGTCAAAAGCAGCCAAACTTGGCATTTCCAATCACTTCTCAATTTTGCTCACCTTTCTGGTTTCTTCCGGGTTGTGCTTGGGCAGTACTTTGAAATGATGGAGACTCTCATCAAAACACTTCACAGTAAAATAGCAGTTATCCTTGGCTTTAATCTAAATGAGAAGAAAATAAATGCAGCTGAAACTATGCAATGCGTTCAATTTAACGATTGTCAACAACAAATACAGTAAGCCAAATTTCATTTCTACACTACAGTATGGATTTCCCAGAATATTTTTTTCCACACCAAAGACTATATCAGTTGAACAAATCTATTACAGTCAATCTATTGCTTCACTTTGGGAAATGTAAGAATTAGAACAGCCTCAAACACAGCACTGTTTGAAAATTGTGCAGATTGAATATCTTCATACACCTGTTGTACCACTTTTCACAGCAGCCGTTTTTTGCGAGAAGTCGCAGAAGAACCACAGGTTTTATTAAAACCTAAGGTTTTATTAAAGCCAAAAAGATTCTGATAGAGTGTAGGCTTTTTCCCTACTTCTTGGAATAATGGCCCAGAACAAACAAACAAACAAAAAAACCCTCTGTTCCTGGCTAGGGTTTTAAATACCTTCACACCACACTTTTGCGCTCTCTCGCAATATTTTTGCAGCAACAGGTAGGACCTGAATTTCCATTCAAATTGGCAAGAGTAATCGGCAGCTTGGATTCCCATGGGGCCAGCAATATTGCAAATACCTGTCTATGCTCTGATCCCTATTAACGTTCCCACTACACACTGATTAGTAAATTGGAGAATATAGTCCATTTAAATAGCCTTTACTGTGCTATTTTACACCTCATAAAATAGCAGCCGAGATGTCTTGGTCTTTCACGGCTGCATAAAGTTGGGTCGCTAACATCAACCAGTCTGTTGTGTCTGGACTGTGTGTTGACTGTGTTAGCATAAGAATAGCTTCTGAAGTGATCAGAGGGAAAGTGTAGGACCAAATGAAACAGGGTTTATGTGAGTAGCTATGGAAATTCATATCCTGCATGCTGCTTCATGGGTAGTCTGAAATGCACAACCTACGGTATTGTAAGACATGGGAAAAAATAACAATAAGTAAAGTCTACCAATGCCACTGTATAAAACTAAACAAAAACACAACTTTAAAATTCAAATATGATAATAATCCTACCATGCAAATAGCTTGTGTTAAGGGTTTGCAGCCTTGCCTGTTGCTGGAAGTTGCCACATCTGACCTTGACAAAGGTAAAAATATGAGTGTTTTTACCGGTATATCTAAACAGTCACAACACACAGGGACATAGGCATTTGAATGCTAAGTAGTCTTATTGAGATTGAAATTAGCATATTTATTTGTCTAATAAAAATGAGGTGAAAGAAACATGTACATTTGCATTTAAGGCCACACCAATAAAATTAGTTGGTTCTCGGATTTTTTCAGGAAAAATATGGAGCGAGTGAGCGAAATAAAAATAAAAATAAAAAAAATGCACCTCCACAGAGTTGCACAAGCAGACTGCTCTCGGCACCGTGAGTAGCCTACAACTGCGCAAAGTTCTCATCCTCTTTAATTTCAAAGTACTTGTCAAATGTTTTTCTCTTCTGATCAAATGTTCTAATAATTGCAAACTCTGGCCTAGCAGCATCCACCGGCATCTTTCCTCATTTCATGTCTCTTGTCTCTTGCGCTCTGAATTGAAAGGCGCAATTTGATTGGTTTTCGACGTCAGGTGAACGCAGCACGCTTTTTTTCACTATTATAGCTATCAGCCACGGTGTTTTTTAGGTTCGTGTGAGTTCGAATTCAATTTCATTTTTATTTCATTTTGCATTTTTTTCAAGCGGCGAATCCGAGAACCAGCTAATTTTATTGGTGTGGCCTAAAATGTAAACATTGTATATATTAGACCTCTGGACCAGTGAGGTGAATTTATACAATGCTTAATGATATTAGAAAAACTAAAGGACTTTATTGCACTATATTGAAAATATTTTTCAGAAGACAGAGGCCTAACAGATCCAACAACAACAACAAAACAATACATACTGTTTTGGGTACCATGACAGCACTCCATCCTGAAGAACAACCCAATATGCACGCCACCCAAAAAAACGAGAGCTCTACACAAACCAGAGGGATAAGAGAGTTATTGGGGCCTCTATAGTTATTACTGTACAGCCTGGCAGTTTTCAAGCCAGTTGTAAGTCTCTTGCATTCAATCACTGAATACTGCATAGGACATTTATATGGAAGGAGAGACGTTTTACACTAATAAAAGGAATCGGTCAAAAAAAAAACACAATATACAAACAGTTTTCCCCCCACAAAACGTAGTGTAAAGTTTTTCCAAAGGTAAACCAGCCACTCAGTGAGGGTCCTACCTTTAAAAGCGGCCCTTCAAACATTTGAACATGTCGGGTCATGCCCTAAAATATGCAAAGAGCAAGCACAGTTAATTAATACTTACCCACTCAACAATGGCCTGTTGATGAAACAATCTATTTTGTGAGTGAAATATTATTATGCAAAATGATTGGTGTGCAAAATGAACACCTGCATGACAAGTAAACATGAACCTCATTATGATGGCACAGATCTCACTGCCACTGAAGTAGAGGCAATTCAAAGAGACGATGATTACAAATTTTCTTTAATCAGTCCAACAACTTGGAGCATTAATCAAACTAAATATTTTTCACGGCACGTAAATACTGACTTTTTTCATGTTGCCCTCCAAGATCTGTCTCATCTCTTGATCACTGGCGAGGTCAAACACAGTTTGATCTGTCAGAAATAACAACATATGACAATTAATTAGCAATTGAATGCTTTAAAGGCAAACCAGGAATGACTGTGATTGTGATTGTACATTCGCACCAATCCATACGAGTTTGTTTGTCAACCCAAGAATAGGAACCAATGATCTCTTTTATTTTGTAACATTAAGTTGACTGGTAAGGTAATAAACGATTAAACCCCTTGCCTTTTAGGTGCAAAAATAAATGAACGGCTGATGAGTCATTTAATCATCAAAGTGTATATGAAGCTAGTAAATGAATCTAATCACGTTATGTGGTGTGCATTTAAGACATCTTTTACCATAATTTAAAAAAAATCAAGGTCTACGCATTGATTTTGTGGTCAGTACACTTTTGTAATTTGCAGTCTCTTAAGAATGATGGTAATGATTCCTCTTGATCGCTGTATGTGGCATACATTATCTTACACCCACACCTACCTACTCTCTCTTACCAGGCCTGATTTCATTGTTTTAAGTGGAGATCTCTACTTAATGTGCTCTTCCAGTTCAGGACTAAGCTGCATCCACGCACTGGAAAACCACGTACGTATGTTCAGTAAAAACATATGTGACTAAATCTTTGAACTAGTTAGAACTATTAATACCACAGCAATTATTATTATTTCAAGACACTATTCTATAGACACCCATGTTTTCTTGTACGCTCATAGTGTCCCACATGCTTTCTGGCCTTACATGACCTCTTACAGTGTCTCTTACAGTAACCTACCATTGATTGCCATGACAAAAAAAAATAAAAAATCGATATACCTTACATATATATAATGTAGATTTCAGATACCGTTTTTGTTCTTGATGTTGGGATTGGCTCCACTCTGCAATAGCCTCTCTGCACACTGCTTTTGCCCACGGTAAGCCGCACAGTGCAGAGGAGTGTTCCCAAGAAAGTCAGTGCAATTAATATCAGGGATCTTCTTCCTGTTCAACTGAGGGGCCATAGGGTAATAGTATGTCATGGTTAAGTAATGCCAAGGAGTGAATGCTGCATACATGAGGTTTGTCAGTGTATTCAACCAGTGTGGGATGCAGGGGGACGTGCAAAACATGCTTCTCATAGCTGACACCATCTATTCTCATGGTGACAGTTTCATGGGCTGAGGACAGACAGGAACTAGTCTAACGCACAAGTAGTGTAATAGCAGCCAGCAAAAAGACTGACAACAAAGGGTTAACTCACACATTAGCCTTAACCTGGAGTGAATGTTCTGCAGCAAGACGGTTGCCATGGTGAGAGATTTTACAGTGCATACTATGGGGTATGAAAGACATGCACTAATGCCACCAACATTTTAGACTGTGAGAGTGTGCTCAGCCCAATAGTGAGATTAGCCTGGAGGTTAACTACTTCACTGTGCGTACGTATGTTGCTTAATGCTACACAAGCCTTGAAGGCAGTTGTTAAAAAAAAAAAAAAAAAAACACATACCAAGTAAACACCCAGTATCATCATGCAGCCATAAATTGCATTTTGCAGTGATTTTGCAACAGCGTGACTCCATTAATTGATGTGCAACACTGAAGAAAAATTGCACAAGCAACAATTGGCTATATGAATAGTGTATTCTATGGAAGCCTGGGGAACAAAGGGGACCGCCAACAGTGAGTGTGAGAGGTGCTGGATGTATTCAGCATGTGACCTCACCAGTTGGGTTAGCTGTGACACCTCTCCCTCTCTCGCCGACTCCAAGAGCTGCTCTTCCAGTTTTCTTTCTTCCGTTCTCTCAGCAGCTGTCAGTTTCAAAAGAAAACATATCTGAGTGAATTCTTTTGGCTTTGAAAGTGCCATGGCTTAAAAAACAAACAAACAGGCAAAAAACATGAAGCTTATCTTTCGTAGGTAATCAGACCTTAAGACAGGGAAAACATTGAACAACCTTCAGTGAGGCAGTTATTATTGGGAATTAACTCCAAAGAGCGAGATGCTCTTGAAGCACTCTGAAGAAAGATATTCCCTGGTAATAATCGCATAACATTACCCTGCTTATTACACGACTATTTATTAGATGGCAATGAAGCATTGTTTATCACTGCTGTCATAGTCATTTTACTGATAGATGATCTAAGTATTCCACTAACTTACAGTACTTTTGGTTTTGTTCTGTTTCACTAGCATTTTCAATTCAATGTTCTGCTTCTATGAGAGCAGTTATACTCAGCAATGGCCTATTATCAAGTGCTATGTAATTATAGACTGAAATTTATATAGAAATAAAACACTCTGCGGCTTGATCAAAGTAAATGTTCAATTGGTGCCAACATTAGGGAATGACTAACAATGTTGGGTGTGGGATCTTTGTGGGTTAGTAAACCAGACAATAGGTGGGAATGCAAGTAAATTATCATTATTTGATTTAATTTTAGGCCTTGAGCATTCCATAGAGTCTGATTTTTGTTTTATGACCTATACTAATATGTTAAATAAAATCAGTTATAACTATAGGTGAACTACTTTTTTGAAGTCTAGCTGCCCTGCCCACGTAAAAAAAAAAAATCAGTGAGGGGGCTCCCAAAGATATTTACATACTACTGTAACACCATTTTACTTCTTTCTGTTTCATTCTAGTACTAGTACTGGTCTCATTATTATATTGGCATGGAGGATGCATAAGGCCTACAATACAGAAGTGATTATATTTTAAAATGTTGATAAAAATCGGTTGAACTGTTGGTCACTTTCATCAGCTGTTTTTAAAGCAGTAACAGTGGAATTTTGTTGTTGTATTTTTACCACATTTCTAACACAGTTGAAGTATGGCGCAGTAATGACAGAATGATTTGATGATGAAAGAGACAGATCCACTTGTTCGAACAAATAAAAACCGTGTGACCCTGGGACCTATGAAAGATTGTATATCCGAGTGCCACTTTTCAAATATGAGAGTGTAGAGACGCACATCATATATTTTGTTTGATTAGAGAAGCTTCACATCATTCTCAACTCTCTTGCACTCCTCACACACTGACGTGACAATCCTAATAAAGACATTGTTTTTAAATAGGTTACACAGACTGCACAATTGTAATAGCCTTTAAAATGACCAAGAACTGTAATAACATTGTACACTGATTTGCTATGAATTAGTCTGTCCAGGAGGAACAAGGAGTGAGGATGGGGGTTGCTTAACAATGCAATGAAAGTGCACCAAAACTTTTCATGCTTGAAGGGCCTCCTCACTTCTTCCTATGTGCCTGAGGAGCCAATCAAAAACTGATATAAAAACAACACTCTTGACTGAAAATAACTACCTCTGCATTGCAAATTTCACACACCTGCTGCTATATATTTTAGTATTCTTTTTTTACCACTATTTATATTACTACTAATGCTGCTACAATCTTGTGTTGCAACAACAAAAACAACAAAAACAACACTGTTGGAACACTTACTATATGTTATGTCTTGTCTTGTTATATCCTGTAAGTTATCTATGTAAGTATAATGCCCTAAGCCTACTAGCACTTTTTTACTTAACATTACCTTATTGTTTAGAACTGTTTTTGTTGTGCATCTGCACTTTATTGTTGTCAACTAATGCTGCTACAATCTTGTGTTGCACTAAAAACAACAAAAACAAAACTGTTGGAACACTTACTATATGTTATGTCTTGTTATATCTTGTATGTTATCTAAGTATAATGCCCTAAGCCTACTAGCACTTTTTTACTTAACATTACCTTATTGTTTAGAACTGTTTTTGTTGTGCATCTGCACTTTATTGTTGTCAACGTCTACGCATGGGACAAGTATGAAACGTAATTTTGATTCCTTTGTATCTCAAGTACATGTGAAGAAATTGACAAATAAAACTGACTTTGACTTTGATATTTTCCCCAAAAATATTAGGGGCAGCATTAACATGTGTTGTGCTAGTTTTATTGTCTAGAAATGCTTGAAGTCATGTATTGCAACACCATAGAATCAACCATATGTTCATAACTCTCTGACAAACAAAAACAGTGTTCTTATTTTCAAAACTGTTCACCCTGCAAAACTGATGATGCAATGATGCTGAATAATCTTTGTTGTCCTTCAGCTCTTACTTTACTGTTCTATTCTATTTTAGAGAGTGTGCCTCAGATAGACTACCTGTAATGGGACAACTAAGCATTTACTTGCTTTACCTTCCAACATGCTTTTAATCTCCTCACTCTGGGTGACATCTTTGGGAATCTGAGCAGTTCCATTTATAGTGGTGGGACAGGCATTGTACAGCAGCAATAACATCACCACTTCCTGTAAAGACAAACAAATAGCCCTCTGTGAAAGACACAAGTTTAAGGATTTGAAAGGAAAACTGACATGTCTGATGATGCCACACTACCTTCCTCCCAGTAAAGGCAGCTTTGTGGAGTGGGGTGTCTCCAACATTATTGGGCAGATTTACTTCAGCTCCTGCCTAGATAACAAACAAAGCAAAAATGTCTGCTTACCAAAAACGCCAACTGCCAACCAAATTAGCAACATCAACAGAAGTTGGGTTTCAATTCCACTTAGCATTAACATAACAACTGTGGACTTAGTGCTCACATTGGATTTCTTATAACTGTACACACCTTCAACAGTTCATCCACCACATCTTTGTGTCCAAAGTAGCAGGCCAGATGGAGAGGTGTCCAGCCCAGGTTTGACTTGCTCTTCCCTGAACATGACAAGTAAATGTCTGTATAGTTGATCTCATTAAGACAAAGATGGCTCTAGTAAAGATACTGAATCTTCCCATGAATCCTTGCTATTTATACTGTATGCACTAATGCAAGTCAAGATTGGAGAAGAGCTATTCACTTATTGTTACAGTATGTAGTTGATTGCAGTTATTGTGTGTTATTTTCTCATAGTTATCTGTTTTATATTTTGAAATACACCATGCCAGAACAGAAGCTTCAAAATATCACCGACAAGCTTCAGATCATCACCACTCGAGATATCTTTTATATAAATAGAAAAACATTCTAGGGAACACTTTTGAAAACATCTTTGGGTGATCAAATTCAGGGCAAATCCAGACCTTTGCAGTTGATGTCAATTTTGGCCTCCTCCTTGATCTTCGACATGAGGAGTCTCTGGATGCCGTGCAGGTTCCCATTCCTGGCATCTCGGAGGAACTGCTCCTCTGGCTCCACCTCCTCCATGGCTCTGTAAAGGGGAGAGCACGAATGAACACACACAGCAGTAAACAATAACAGGCATGACAAGCAATTACATAATATAAGTCACAGGATACACAACAGAGGTAATGGTCACTAAAACCACAAATATGACTTCAGTCACATGTTTTTTTTTTAATGCTGTTTTGGTATAAAAGGCAGGTCAACCTCTTTGCTGACTGCCAGCACAAACTATTTTGTTCTGTGTAGAATTAAGTTCTAAGATAACGTTCAGATTCGCTTTTTTCTGGATTTTTTTTTTACAGTAATGTAGTCAATGATGTCAATGTGAAGGCTTTTCTTACCACTGAGACAGGACCATTTTATATAAATGATACGTAATATCTAAGAGACAAGGTTCTGACTTGCAGAACTGACAAAGTTCTTATGAGCAGTGGCTAACAGAAAATGTAACCCAAAACAAAGATACAGATCATTTATTTTGTCTAAAGTCACCATCCTTTAAGATATTAAGTTAGAGGGAATTTATATGAGGGAAATATATGAGGGAAAATGAAAATGATGTGATGTAAATGGGCTTGGATGTGCTGCTATCCCGCCTAAATAAGGAACCTCATGTCAGGGACAAGTAAACACACAGTGCTGGCTCTGTGTGATCTCATGAATGCTAGTGGCTGTCTTCCAAAGAAAAGTCTGGTATGTGGTAGATTGCAGAGGGTCTGTACATGAAATATTATGTTGATGTAAATGTATTTGATCAGTCCATTCCAAATCTTACATTGTTTAATATATACTGAACTGTGCAACAAAAAACAAAAGAAAACAACATAAAAAACGCAGGTGTTAACTTTTCTCAGTTATCCAAACCTTAAGATTTATGAGAACAGCTGTCATCAACAGGTTTGCCCTGTTCTGCTACACAGCTTATTAAATTGTAACATGGTTCAATGATTGCCAAAGTTGTGTCCTCCAAATGAAGAGAACCTAACAAATAGTTTCACCCAATGGCAGACAAATGGTTCAACCACCTGAGCATTTGAGTTTCAAAGTTAAAGTAAATGAATTATTAAGCAGATGCTGGCTAAACATTTTAAATAATTATTTTAATAGGGTAAAATATTTTGTATTGTTCACTGCACACTAAATGCTTCAGTTAGTGGTTTATCACTTCACAGACGCCCTGATGATCTTAAAAATAAGTCAGAAATTAAGCAAAACTCAAAGCACAGCCCAGTGGTCTAAATGCAAAAATCCAAAGTGGAAAGAAAACATTAACATCTTGTGACTACCTTCAGCAACCAAGTACTTTCAGGAAGTTGTGACAATATTTCTAATAACTCACATGATTCCTTTTTCTCATAAGAAATGCTGAGTGTGACCAAATTAATTTAGGTAGCCTAAACCAGAGATAACAGTGTCAACACATCCAATTTCACTTCAAACCTAAAATGTCACTTAAAATGTCAGTTAGCCTATTCTTCATCACATGTGCCATTCCGGTCATTGCTGCTTTGTGGTCCCTGGGTTGGGTAAAAGCAAAAAGCAGTTCTATCACGTCTATCTTAGGTTATCTGCACTTGGTGTCAGGAGATTGGGTTAAGAAATGCAACTTTTACGCGACACGCCCACTTTACATAGTCTAATTTTAATCTAGTGTAAGAAGACTACTAATGAATGAAAAAATGCAACTGTTGTGTTAAGAATCATCACTGTTATGCATTGATCGGATTTCTTGTTCTAAAGGCGACAAACTGATCAGGCAGTCTACACAGTATTCTTACTGATTTGAAGAAGAAAAACACTGCAATCCCACAAAACAAACCCCAAAACAGACTAGAGTAATAATGTTTCTTACATAAAACAGTAGCGTTGATGAGACAAACATTGTCCACACATCCCTTACTATGCTCAGCACCCAGAGAGAAAGTGACTCCACTCGAAACTTCCATGAGTCATAGCAGAAGGGAGGGCGAGTGCGTCTAACGACTCACTTTTTATGCGGGACAGGCTAAGTCGGGTGACAGCACCTAGCTTGGTATTTACGTGGACTTACCTACCATTCACAACAGCATGTCACCGACGTTTGACAGATACGAAGCATTCATGTTTCAGTTTTCGGCAACTTTGTGTCGAAAGACTAGCTGTTTTCACTGTTTGGTCTGGAGTGTGGAGGGGAAATATAAACCCTCCTCCTCTTCTTCTTGAGCCAGCATGTGATGTCCTAAGCCTCGCGCTCTCTTCCTGTTTATTAAAAAACAGAGTGGACAGCCATCCTAATCACCACAATCTCCGCAATCCCCACGAAAGCCTGTATAACAGCCAGAAGGTGTTCTTTGGGAACGCCGATTTAATCAATCAGTCCCGAAGACTGAATACTGTGTGTAAAAGTGCCCAGTGGTGGCTATCTGCGTGCACGCGCATATTTCTCCCTCAGGCCAGGGCAAGGCTGGACAGCAAACTACAACACGTTTACAAAAACGTACTACTACTATAGTAACATCCAAGCTAATGTTTGCAGTGTTATGCAACAGAATAATTAACAAATATCGTAATTGGTCAAACTAGTGCACTTTAGCCGATTGAATGCTAAGCACTATACACCTGTTTGAGACTTGAAGCCAACTATAAGGTATCAAGCCAACAAAACAGCCGACCGACCCGACCCGACTCGGCACGTTAAGTAAAAAAAGCAAACAAAACAAATAAACACAAACTACGAAAGCAAAACCATGCACCGGAAGTAAATACTGGGACGCAGCGCTAGACCGAAAACGTTTTCTATTGGCTAGAACTTATGGGTTTGTTTTTTTAATGAGACACATACAGTATGACAGGTTGTCAACTGTACAATGTAGATTGTAGAATTTACGTATTAGTTGTTGATGGCCGAAAGTGGAATATGTGTTATCTTCAATTCATGCATGTAAGAAATGTACATTAGGGTGTCGTAGCCAACGCTTCAGAGTAACTGGTTGAAACAGCAGCTGGTGGTGGTTGTTGCGGGGACAGTTGCTGCAAAGCAACGTGGACTCCGCGAACTCAATGTACAGTATGAAGTAGCAGGTAGTTAGCATGGCTCAGCGGGATATGGGTGATCTCCAATCTCAGGTATGTTTAACCTGTAAACAAGAGCATTGTTTAAAACGGATTAATGCTAGGTCCTGCGTACTGAAATACTACCTATATAGTTAGCTGTACAACTTGTCAGTAAGCTATTACAAGTTAAGGATACACGTGCTATACAATTTTTTTTAATCTCCTCAGATTGATGAGATTGAAGCTCTGTCGTCGATATATGGCGACGAATGGTGTGTGATTGATGAAGCTTCCAGAATATTTTGTATTAAAATATCTGACAGTTCAGACCATCCAAAGTGGACAGCATGTTTACAGGTGGGACTTACTTTAGGCCTAGTTTACTTGTCACATATTTTAAGTAAAGGCCTGGTATTGGTGTAAGACTGTGTATTTAACTTTTTAGACGATGCTACCTCCAGATTACCCAAGCAGAGCACCACCTTTATACCAAATAAAGTAAGTTTCAATAATGAAAATCATTTCTATTTTCTGAAATAATTAAACATACTATGCTAACACCATGGTAAACAAACAAACAAAAACAACTACTACATGCTTGGGAACCACTCAGAATGACTCAACAACCCAATTTTGGGTCATGACCCATCAGTTAAGAACACTGCTCTGTGATATGTATAAGAGTTTCCCTGGATTGCCCATAAAGGCAAGTTGGATAAAGCAAAGATGTTTGTTTCCCCTGCAGAAATTGTCTGCAGTATCTGCGGATTGATATCTGAATTTAAAATCCAAATATCAACAAAATATGTAATTTTTTTGTCATTGATTTGGATGCTGATCTTTGGGACTAAAAGTTATGGTATAGAACATAGTTTTTCGAGCAATGTTGCAGTGCAACCAAACACTCTGCTTCCTTGTGTGTTGATTAGATGAACTTGGCAATCAGCCTGCTAATGAATATTGATTGTCCTTGAATATCCTGTTATTTCACAACAACAACAAAAAATGAAAACAAAAAGTGTCCTTGTATGTAATCAGTTTAATATACATCCTTTTGACCCGCTTGTAGAATCCAAACAATAAAACATTACAACTATCGATTTATAGACAGGAATATATTTTTTAATTTACACAGTTATTGCAGTTATTGAAATTAATGTATCTCACAGCTTTATATACAGTAATTAAAACTAGTAAGAATTTGACCTCTTCATCTTAAAACTAAGGCTGCTCTAACAATCTTTTATTTATTGCCAAACACCTTACTTCCTGCAATTAGGTACTACCACTATTTTGTCAGATTGTTTTTTAATTTAAAAAGGAATGGTGGGAAACTCCACTATTGTTATTGCTATTATAATATGTCTGCTAATAAGCTGAGCTACATCGGTTTCTCCACTGATTTTTTTAAAAATCCTCATAAATTAGGGACATAACTGTACAGGGATTACAAAGTGAGGTTACTGTGGCTAACCCAGATACAGTAGCTCCAGGTGAAATTGATTGCTGATCTCCAGTCAGTATCTTTAAGATTCAGTCAGTAAATAGATTCCCAGTCCAGCGTTTTTTTTTGAGGTACCTCCTAAGTTATCCAGTAACCTTCTTTAATGGTATAGGCCTCAGATTTTGAACATCATTAGATGATCTATATTCCCAGTTTTTGTTGGCAGCTCTTCTTTAAGGCATATATATACTCAGTCTTGTTAAGGTTCCCTGGCTCCAGTCTGTTCATTTTTGTCTTAATTATTTGCATATTTAATTGTACTACGTATTGTATCAAACCTGTGCATGTTTCTATCAATGTGGAATGGTGCTTTAAGCCAGTCCCAGGCATTCTGCTTATAAAGAGGAATTCTGAACAGCTCTGGTTTCTAAACATAGTTGCTGTGGCTGATTTAATAGACACACAAATGTTTCATGAGTTCAGGTGGATAACTTGTTTCCAACCATCAGTAAACAGAGTTAGTCCGTCCCTTTCCTGAAAATACATTTCTTGCACAACTGATTTCATGTAAATGCATTGGTCATTAGAATAGTCGACCGTCATTTACATTTGCATGCTATTGAATTCTAATAAAACCATACTCAGTCTTACAAATTAGCGCTTCATGGGGACAGAAAATAGAGTGTCAAGCTACAAATATCTAGGGTTTTTTATTTTTTATTTGATGACGAGCTCACTTTTAATTTCCATGTTGTTTCAGCAGTCTAATGTAAAAACTATGCTTACAGAAATAAGGCTTGTTTTAATATTAAAGCAAGAAAAGAGCTGGTAGCCACAACATTTGTCTCTGTTCTTGACCATGGTGACATTTTCTACATGCATGCTGCAAAGTATGTGTTGCATTCACTGGACTCTATGTTTCGCTCTGCACTAAGTTTGTCAAAGAAGAGTAAACAGCATGTTAATGGCTGTTTATAATATTTTACAGTGCTGGTTGGCTGAGAGGTCCTGAAAGAATGGAGCTGTCAAATAGTCTGGAGGAGATGTATTTGTGAGTTGACAGATTTACATTGACACAATCTGTAGTCCTTTATTATACAGTATCTGTTGTCTGTTTACCCTTTTAATATTTACATCTATTATCCTTTGTGCACACCATAATTTAGAAAAAAGGATGCCTGTTTTACAAACAATAGTACAGACATTTGGTGAACATAATCTGTGTTTTATCAGGGAGAATGCTGGTGAGAATATCCTCTATCTTTGGGTAGAGAAAATCCGTGAATTTCTTGTGGAGAAGTCTCAGAGCTCTGATTCAGGTACACTAACATTTATCTACAGTATGTGTGTGTGGGTTTGTGTGCACGTAACAGACAAACACTTGGCTTTTGAATTTTGACACCCATGGAACAAATCTTTGAATACAGGCTGTACAATTAAATTACTTGTGACCTACTACATTAGAACATTTTGTGAATCTTTTTTTTTTATTTTATCTCATCTTACTCTGTCTCTGTATTGGCTAGGCTTGTGTAATGAGTCATAGACTAAGTGGCATTACTGAAACAAAACAGCGTGGATCTGGAAAATAAAGAGAGGCTTTTTTCAAGTGAAGAGATGAGCCTAAAGAAACTAGACAATCAGTCTTATTCATGAACAGAGCTCATGTACTGTAAGGTGTACGTAAGAAGTTACATTTGGCATTTATACAGTTAGGCTAACTAATTACCACTGTTCTGTTAAATATTAATGAACTACTGCTGTTGCTTGCTACTACTGTAGGTACTTGAGTTAATTGGTTCTTAAACTGGGCTTAAGGAATTTTAAAATACTAGAGATTCGAACTACTCCTATCAGCATTAGTGACAAATTTGCCCACATAATACATTACATCCATCTGTCAAATAACTTTCCTTCAGCATAAACATAACTTGCAGGCTACTGTTACATAATATTAGTTATGAGAAACAAACATTTTTATAACATGAAGCCAACATTTCAGGTTTTGTCAAATACAATCCTGAGGTGAATTCCTGCTTTAGTTCATAATAGGTAGCACAGTAAGACAAGGTGAAATCGGCAATCTGTTTGTGACTGAATAGTGTCAGAGCCATAAGAGCTATGCATACCAATTTGCCATTAGGATTTTGCCAGAACGTCTCTAGGCCCTGTTGCCTCTGCACAAGTTCCCCGAGACAACTGAGCTACTGTGATGTTTTTCCTTTGAAAGTAATGGCAGCCTGTCGGTGTCCCCAGTTTTGAACAAAGGTCTTTTGATCTGGCCGGTTTTTATAAAATGCAATTATGTTTAAAGCATCCTGTGAGATGTGTGTGTTGGTGACGGCTAGGACCACCTTTTTCTTTCATTTGTTTGTTTAGCCTGTCGAGGCAAGACACAGGGTTGAGATTGCAATCGCCACCCTAGAAAGCCTCCATTACCGGCATTGGAATCTTCTTTAGAGTTCCTAATGGAGACAAAAAGATTACATTGTATTGATGACAAGCTCAAAATTGACCCAGGGAGCCAAGACTTGGTGTGTTTGTCTCTGGTCTGTGTGGACAAGCAGGTCTTTGATGGAGATACTCATTAAATATACTTGATCTGCTGAGCTGATGCTTTCTTCCTCTATAATCTCAGGCGAATACCCTTGGACCCTTTTCCAGTTTCCAAATTAGTTTCTGATGCAGATAATTCACAGCCAAAAGAACTTGCAAATACTGAGATTTTGCCTCATACATTGGCCACGCTGTGTTCATTTCCTTTTGGAGCCTAGTCCCTTTCAGCTTTATGTTTGCCATGATATACACTGAAGCCTCTTTTCACAAAAGCTGCCTCCATATTTTTTTTGCTCTCACTTGTTTACTTATTAACAGTTCACCTGTCTCACACCATTTGTCCTCCTCTCACAGTGCCATCTGGTAGACTCAAGATGGCTTATCAAAAATCTTTTTCCGTGTGGACCTGGATGTATTGTTGGTTTTGATGCAGCATAAAAGGTACTTCACTTGTACTAGTCATAAGATGTTAAGTACACTCACACAGAACAAATGGGAAGCAGCGCAGTTTTGAAGTGGTATATGGGTGCTAAGTGGTTTTGAGACGGTGTTTTATTTGAGGAGTATGCAGTGGGTATGGGCTAATAAAGACTGAATGGCTGGTCCTGCAAATTGGTGCGTTTGATATCATCCCACCCCAAAGTGTCATTGTTTAGAGCTTTAGACTTGTGGTCCTTAAAAGTCTGCAGAATGAGGAGAGTACATGTAATTGGCATTTCTTTTTGATGATGAATGAAATCGAGTGAAAAATATAAATTGTACAGTATTATATTGTATACTAATTAAGCAAACTATTAAGCAAATGTCGGATCATACAGGTGGTCCTGGTTGGAGTTAGAGGGCCACATTATGGGGAGTGTTTAAGGGGGATTCATGAAAAGGCCTGTATACGGTTTTGCTGTGACCCACTGATAACTACTCCTAGCCATTGCATAATTTAGTAACCAGGTAAAAACGACTACGTAGGCCTTTTAATCTAATGGTGAGCAAAGTGCAAAGTCTAATGTCTAAATAAGACTAATTTAATAACAAGGTAAAATCAATATGCTGATTTAATACCATCATTTTTTCCCCAGACCCCTTGATCTTGATCAAAGCTCAACTTGGATCTCGATCAAAGGTCAATGCTCAAAGATAGAACCGTATGGATAGAAAATAGTATTTGGATGATGGAGGTGAGAGCACTTTGCCTTTGCTCACAGGGTGATCTGCATGTTTCATCTTTTGGTTTTTATTTAGCAAATTTCATAACACGAGCAAGATGTTTGGCCATTTCCTTCTTTGGATTGTATCCTCAGTTAGTCATTTGCTCCTTTATATAGTGTGAATGTTTTCCATGTAGGAGACATCCTCTTAAGAAGTTTCAGTGACACACATTACCGCTTGATGCCTAAAATACGAAGCAAATTCCACATTTCACCCTTAATCAAAATTTAATGAGGTTTCATCATCTAATGACTGTAGGGTGTTGCTTGAACACAGCGGGCAGTACATTTGAAAAGGCTTGATGTGATTATTCAATTAAGAGGATGGAAAGAGGAGGGAGAACAAAAACATTTGCCTCTGTGATTTCTCTAATAAATTCAATTTAACAGCCATGAAATGAAAAATTGCAGAAAATTAAACGACTGAAAGTCCCAAAATAACTTGCACTATATACTATTGCACACACAAATGAGAGTAAAACTTTCTGTTATTTATAAGCCTATACACTCAGCTTGTCATGTCATGACCATAACATCCACCCACGGTTCCATACCGCTGGCTCTGCTGGCTCTTCGGCAGAGATGACTGCTGGTCTGCACTCGCCGCTATCATATCGCAGGGAAGCAGGGATCAACAGTGGTGGGTGCCAGGGATCAGTGTTTGGTGCCAATCCTGTGGCTCCCCTCCAATGGCCCCCCCTCTCCTCTCCCCTCCCCCCCTCAGCCTTGCGGCATGCCGCCACACCACCCGCCTGGAATCCAGTCAAATGAATTTCCTGGCGTGGGGAGATGGAGCTGTGCCAAATTTCCACAAAGTGGCTTCAACATGGTACCGTATAAAACGCAGGCACCTAGGTTTGCTTTGTTCTGGCCTGTGTGTGCTGTGTATATGTTGTTGTATGAACCAAATTTAGACAGCTCTATTTTAAATGGTGCTCTATAAATGTAATAGAATAAATTTAAATTGAATCACAGTTTTATCATGCAGGCTATTCCCAAGGCCAGCTTTGGCAAGGGTTAGGGTAAAGATTTGTTTCTGTCAAAGAGGATCCTAATGGAGTTACTCTGTGAGGTTCGTAAATAATCTCAGAAGCCACAAATCATGGACTGTATATCCAGGATGTCTTTCTCATTTGTTATTCCTTCCCACAAATAGGAATTTAGGTGTTGGGGGGGGGGGGCAAAGATGGAGATTGTACAGATGAATATTGCATAGCACTGCCTATTGTCATGGAGCCCAGTGGTCAGCATATAGTTTTAGATACAGACGCCAAATTTGTGGGATTTGTGGGACTGTAGTATCACCAAAACGAACAACTTTCATATAAACAATCGTTTGCCAATCCCTGCAACAAATGAGGTAATTGGGATTTTGTGCATCTGGACAATTTTTTTTTGTCAGAGATCGTTTGACAGATTAATATCAAATTAGGCATACATGATATCAAGAGGTTTCTGATGTTAAATTGTGAAGGGATTTTTTGCTATGTTGTAATATGTTAGAATGGGGAAACAATATATTTTCTCTCCACATGAATGTGACATTGAATGATTGGTCTGAGGTTGAACTTCTGAGATAAAAGGGCTCATAGAATGTCAAAGCACATTTACCTTGTTATTGTTGAATTTAGGTAGCTTAAAGTATCCAATGGACCATACCAAAACTTCAACACTGTCTCCCACCTCCTTCTACTTCTAAATTTCAAACTAGAGACGGCCGTGCTGAAACGGGCGAATCTGAACAGAGGAGATCAATAGGACCCACCGCCTATATTTGCATAGGCCAATCAAAGATCGTTTGGAATCATCTCTCGTCCAATCCCCTATTGCTTCATGAATTTGCCAGGGGGGGGGGCGAGAAATAGGAATCGCTTTGTTGTAGCCCTTTTAAATGAGCCTGCTAAAGACACTCTACCACACCTGGGTCACTTTCAGATGCACAAATTTGCATACGCTATTATTGAGCCTCAAAGAACAATTTCTGATGGTCAAAAAACATGTTCTATGAGCCCTTCTATGAGGACTATGTTGATATCCAAACCCCAAATAGGCATGCCTGGTTTAGCGCCATCACCTGGCCAAGCAATACATTTGTCAGAGTTGGACAGTTTGTTGACCTAAAATGTTTTAGTATATATTTTGTAGAGATGTTTTTTTTTTTATTAGCTCCACCGACACTCATTCATAAGCATATACACACACACAAACAAACACACACACACACATGCATGACCCACACACACACTCATCTTCAAATGCATACACATAATACTGTACAAACACACATTTACATGTTTACACATAAATACACTGACAGGCACACATAGAAACACAATGCTATACACACACACACACACACACACATACTGTACACACAGACACACACACTCATTCTCATATGCATACACACTAATTGAGAGCTCAAGGGGAGGTGGCATGACCATGGGAATGGGTTTATTCTACTCTAACAAAGAGTAACAAGGATGCACCAATACATGGCCCACATGTTTCACGGTGTGTATATCAAAGTAATTCCATGTCACCTTGAGCTCTGCACCCTCAATTAGCTGGCCAACAAAAGGGTGTCCTGAGCATTGATTCATCCACTCCAGCTTTGGGGGGCTTAGGGCAGTAATTATACCTAATGTAAATACAACACAGGTACAATACATGACATTAGGTATTGGTACATGTACACCAGTTATACCACTCTACCTAATTAGGTAGAAACACAACATAATATAGCATGTGTCCTTACAGAGACAGGAGCTTGAAAGTAGGCTAAAGGTATTGAAATTACCCTAAAAATAGTCCAGGGTCCAGAAGGCTAATTAAATTACTACTAGCTACATGCCACCTGATATGCCACCAAATACACCAGAATACAGAAAATAAAATCTTAACTTTTAAAATTATAACTTTTTCACAGCATGGCTACAGCTCCAACATAGCTGGTCTTCCCTGAAAAAAAAAGCTTTGCTCCACCACTGCATGCGCAAAAAAAGTTATGAAGAATGTTTTTTTTAGGCAAACTCTTATTTTGCTTCTCCCTGTGACACATTCCAGCGCCCTGGCTGTTTTTCATGCACATGTGCTTCAGACAGTCATTATCTGTGCTGCGTTGAGGTTAATTGATTGCTTTCAGAGTGCTTGATTACACTGTCTCAGTGAAGAGAAACAAGGTTTTAGGACAGACCATCTTGAATTCACCCTGCTGGCTCCATCCACAGTAATTACCTAGTGGGATCTCTCTTTATAGCAGGCACTGTATTCCATTTTGTTCAGTCTGCTGGAGATATATATTTATATTTCTATATATATATTTTATATTAAACATACGCCTCTGTTCAAGACACCTCACGTGATATTGTACTGTATGTATTGAGGACTGAAGAAAACAGTATTATGTGCTTCCTGTGAAATTTCACACAATCTTTGGGGAACAGGCGGCTCTCTGTTTGTTTAACACAACCATAATAATCTGCTGCAAGGATATTGTGGTGAGATGTTTACTGAAACTGTTTACTGTTTTATAGAAAGTATATTGGAGTCATTCTACATGTAGTTACATGCCATAGTTCCAGGTTCATATAAACCTTCATATAAACAGGTTCATATAAACCTTCATGAAAAAATAAAGATTCTAAAAAAGATCTAGCATACTGACAAAAATATTATCTAGCATACTGACATTTCCATATTTTTCTTTCTCCCTCTATCTCTCTTTCTCACACTTATTTATCTGGTTGTGATGGCTGGTGTAAAACTACGCATTACAATCTTACCGTTGCAAAGTGTCTGCTTCATATTTCAAAAAAATGAGTGGATGTATGTATCATAGGCCTTCCTCTGCTTCTTCTGAAATTTAAATTGTTCTGTTCTTCTGTGAATCAGATCACAGTTCATTATCGGAGGCGGAAAATGAGGTGCTTTACTCCTACATATTTTAAAACCTATGAGTATAGGATAGGTTTCATAATTCTCATTGGAACTAAAGTTACAGACCATCTTTAGAGATCTCTGAAAACAATTTTTAATATTATTAGGTCCTCATGATGGCTCTTGCCACCTCCCAACTGTTCAAACACACCTGCATCCGAAAGACATACAACACTCAGGTACCAAACCATTAGGCTACAATACTGAATCTGAGAACAGAGTCAAAATCAGTCTCTAACTGAAGATTTACCACAATAACTACTCATGAAAAGATGTCCTTTTTAACATTTTTAGATTGCAAATGTTCTCAAGTAGACCTCCATGCACACTAAACTATTCTTGTATATTGCTTGTATGATTTAGAGGAACAAAATACTGCTCTTCTAGAGGTTTTCAAATATAGGTCATATAGAGGTATTAAGAATTATGTAACGAGTCATGAGGATTTGTTTGTATTTCTTATTTAAAATGTAAAAAAATACTAAACAGAGTGCGCAAATTTATGATGACACCCTCTATTGGTGGTTGAATGCCCTCCTTTTAGCTGTTTTTTTCTGAACCCTGGGGGTCTGTACAGCACCTATTGAAAAACACTGCTATAGATGTGTGACAGGGCAGCAGTAACATTTAGTTGTTGCCTACAGTTCATATTTTAGGTGTATCTCCCTCAGTCCAGAAACGTAGCACCTTGTGTCCTTTTATGTCACTTTAGCCCTACATGTTTTGTGTTCTTATTATAAACAATTAATTAGCTCCATAGAGTGGGGAAGATATGCATGTCTTTTTATTAAGTGGAATGAAAGTGTTGCATCCTCTGGGACATAATTATGGTAATGATATTCCAGACTCTGGTCGAGGAGCACCCTCCTGTCAGAGAGATCAAACAGGGTTTTACCCTGCCGAAGTCATTAATATTTCAACAGGAGGTTTTCAGGAGGCAAATAAAGTTGGGTAGGATGAGCCAAGTCACTAAAGGTCATCGGGGAGCAGGAGTGGCAAGGCAAGTGACAAGTTGGAATTTACATGTGTTTTCCAGTACAGTTTGTCTCTGTAATACATGAGCGGGCTTATGAAAAGTTGACATGAGTGTATAGCTGGTTGTTCACTTGACCAATATAACAGGAGTGGAAGTGAGGTTATTCGTGGAATATACTCCCGGGCGAGGATATCGTCAAGCATGGGCTTTGGATCTCTTCACTCCTAGTGACGCAAAGAATGCGTTTCATACAATCAGCTAAATCTAACTGTTGTATAAAGTCCCATAATATGAGTGAAATAAATAAAGAGGAAAAATTAGTGTCAGAAATAACTGTTAAAAATAAATGCTGTCATCAATGCATAATCTAATTAAGTAGTCCATTGTTGATGTTACCGTTATTGTTAATGAAATGTCTTTGTCTAATTTAGACTTTTTTTAGAATTTAGAATTTAGATATCACACTCAGTTACAATACACACAGAGTTGTTGTCACATGGATGTATGCACCTACATATCAAACTGCATATCAAAACAGAGATAATACCGAGTTCAAACGTAATGTTGAAAACTCATCTTTGAGCACTTTTTAGCACATTTCAGTACTTTTTACTTTTACAGTGCAGTAATGCAGTCACTAGCAGAGTTACAAGTAGCTGTAAGGAAGTTCTCAACACAATGCCCAAAATCTTGCTATGAAGGTGTTTTCTGATTCATTAAGTAGTAATGTATTCTGTATCATCTTGTGGCTGGTTTGTGTCTTTGAT
>JAGFZM010002843.1:122647-139776 GCA_017657215.1 Limnothrissa miodon | reverse complement strand
GTAGTAATGTATTCTGTATCATCTTGTGGCTGGTTTGTGTCTTTGATGGATGATGAAAATGGCAATAAAGATGTAAAGTAATCTCTATTCACTCCCTACAGACTGTCCACTAATCTTGCAATTGATAGTGTCATTGATTTGACAAGCATGTAGCCTCATTCACGGCAGCTGAGAGAGTAACCATGATCTGAATCTCCTGTCATACAGCCTTCTCTGCCTGAGAACCGTAGCCGGGGTCATTGTTGTAGGGTTAAGTGGGAATGATCTTTGGACAGTGATAGGGATAGATGCAGACTCCAGGAGCCGGTTGCACCAACTGGTCTTAGCGGAACAGAGGCTTACACCCTGTTGGTGCAACCGGCCCTAGACTCTCACTGACTTAACATAAGCCCCACAGCCAGGCTGTTGTTAACCTTCTCTCATCAGTATGCATTATCGCATTACTTCACATTATCTGCCAGCATGCAGTTGCTCACTGGTGGAATGAGGTTCGGCCGGTTTGGTAGGGAACAAATTGAAATCACTTGGCTGCTGGTGTGTCGTTCTGCAAAATGGCATATTTCTTCTAGGCCATTCTACTTGGCAGCCCTAAAGCCCAAGAGAATCGAACAAAAGCTCAGCCCCATGTGTGCTTTACTCATCCTTGAAACCTGTAAAATGCTCAGGGTATATAACTCTCCCCACAGTCTCATTTTCTTCCCTTTCTCCCCTTTTGCATTGCATTGTTTCTTCTCCACAGTGTGTCTGTTCTGGGAATATCTATGTGTATGTTTAGTAAATGGCTGTGGAAAGATCTGCAGTGCTTTTTTTTTTCAAAAGTGTGAACTGGTATGGCAATTGGCAAAGTGTGAACTGGTATGGCAATTGGGGAGGGAAATCCTAGTAACAGGGATGGCCATGAGCCCACTATTGTGTGTGCATGTTTGTGTTTTGTGTTGCAGTGGAGGAGTCAGAGCTCAGAGGAACCATGGTGACAGAGGAGGAAGATGACGGGGCTGAGGAAGACCTTCTAGATTACAGCTTGCTGAAGAATACCAACCAAGCTCATCTTTTTGAAGACCATCTGGGGGGTATGCTACTCTTTGTTTTGTCTCAGGACTACTCCTGTTCCAATGTGTTTATTAACCAACTGCTGTGTATATGCTTCTAAATCTATCAAATCGAATCAGAATTCAATTCTAATCCTAATTTAATTATAATCAGAATTAAATTTCAATCTAATCCTACATGACCATTGGCTTTATGAGTTAACTGTGACCCTTACACCACTTAAAAATAAAATGATCCTGACTGCTAATAAGCATAAATTCAGTTTCTACACCACCAAATCTCTTAATGCTGCCTTTAGACTAAGCACTGTCAGTGATCCCTGGTCGTTTCTCTAAGCTTGTGGCTTGTGAACTCCTTTACTAAAACTCGGGTTTGATGCCAAACTGAACTGTCCAAAGTTCTCTCCCTTGAGGTGGACCACTGACTAAAACTGGGGCAACACCCTATTTATTTGCTTTCTCAATTCTAATGTAGAAGCTTTGTTGTCCCATATTTGCTACAGCCTCAAACAAGCACTAAGGGGCCAAAGAAGATATTTAGGCCTGAAAACTCTGACAGTTCAATCCTCCTAGGATGGTATGTCTAGGAATTAAATTAAATGAAAAGGGGAGCACTGGTCCATTGTGACACTTTGTATGAGTTCCTAGCAGCAGCATTGCCAATGACTCAGGTGTGACATGTTTAGAGGCCTACATTCCCCTATCCACTTTGCAAGGTTAGAGGATGGCAAAGTTCCTATTTTTTTATTTATATTGACAGAGTTGGGCCATTGTGGGTTTTCAAGGAAAGTTTATGTATATAGCACAGAGGACAGAGGATTTTTTTTAGACCACTTATAGTTAGGGTACACCTTTACTGTCTTTACTGGCTATAGACCTTGGCCTTTACCTACAGTATGTTAAGACCAAGGCTATTTGAGATTCATTTTTTATGGGCTTGGTGGTGCAATGTGTACATTTTGTTCAGGCAGTTGAGGGTTTAGAGAAATTTGTAAACCCCCCCCCCCCCAATCTGAATAAACAGGAGCTTCAAAAACATGCCTATACAAGCTACGCATGTTCCAAAATTCTCACAAAGCTGATGATTTGCCAGCTGTTGCAGCAAAAATACAATAGCCTGTAAATTGTCAGTGGCACAAGAAAGGTTATGGGCTTCTTCAAAAGAAATTGTTGACTTTTGAACAGAACCCACCAGCGGACTCAATCAATCAAAGCAATCAAATTTGCCCAGTTGTCCAAAAAATGTTTTTATTATTTTCACATGAAATCTGCCAATAGAACAAAGCACTGCAAAGTGTTACACAGACTTTCCCTTTCAATTTTTTTTTATTTAATTTGAAAAGTACCAATATATTTGAAGAGTGTGGCCACTAGCAGCAGGCATAGTTTGAGGGAAATCCATGTGGGGGAAGAATGGGGTCATTAGAAGGAGGTCAGAGAAGAGGGACTGAGATTGACTCTGAATTTAGGTGTTACACACTTGGCCTGATTCTTTGTGAGTGCCTCTGTCTCCATGGTGACATTGGTGATGGTCATATGAAGGTGAGATTTGGATCATGCGGCCTTTCTATGATTGTGATTGGATCTTCAGTCTGGATGGGTATTGCAGATATCTATTTTAAATTATGTGCATTGTCTAAGTATTTGGCAGGTTGGGGACTAACAAGGCAGAGGTGCCCTTTCAATAAAGGCACAGAAAGTTGTTCCATTTTTTCACAGCTACATTACCTGAAAAAGTAATCTTAGGGTAGCATTACAGTAGTTGTTAAAGAGATTCACTGGTTGTGCTGAATTTGCTCTTCATTTTTTTCAACACGATGAATGTGAAATACCTCTGTGTGTGTGTGTCGATATGTGTGTGTGTGTGTGTGTGTGTGTGTGTGTGTGTGTGTGTGTGTGTGCGTCCAGGAGATGAATTGCCAGAAATTAAACACGGTGAGCCCATCACAGACAGACGGAGCACCTTCCAGCCTCACTTAGCTATGGTAGTCTCTCCTAAACAGGTAAGTAAGCCTCATCACTCGTGTGTCATTCCAGCCCATCTCAATAGTAGCCTTGAAAAATGAACAAGAACCGCTATTACTGGCCAAGCACCATTTACAGCAAACACAAAATCAAGTACGAGGCTCATGAAGGGCACTAAGGAAATCCTTCTTTGTTCGACAAAAGGGACCTAACGAGTTGCTCCTTAAAATGTCATCTGTAATTGTCCATTGGAGTGCCTTCGAGAGGCATTCTGCTGTTCCATGGCGTGCATGGTTAGATCACCTGAAGTTCTCCCAGGCATCTAGAATGCATCCATTTATTCTCTCTCTCATTCACCTCTTCCTTGGCCTTTTACAGTAATCTCCCTGATGCCTGTGTGTGCCATTCCCACGCACATACTTATCCACAACCTGGGGAGTCCTCTTAACATTTTTATGGGGCCAGATGTATAGCATAAAATTAGTCATTACTTGTCATTAGAGTAACTTCAATGGCCCTGTTATTGTGCTCTTGTTTAAGATTCCCTCTGTGTTCCTTCTGCCTATATTTAAGATATTCAACTCAAGTTTTGATATGTTTTGAAATGTTTTGAAATGAATATTTGTTTGAAGTTAGACTGTCTAATTATATCTGGAGATTTAAACTTCCATGTGGATGATGCAGAAAACGGATAAGCCAAGGAATTATTTATGAAGCATTGTCTGATAATTTTTTGTGTTTTCTCTTATGTTTGTTCTGTACGTGCCCTCACACCCTTGATTCATAATACAGGTACTCTATTTGAACAAGCCCTCTATCAGATTTCTAGTAAACATCCAGATACTGTAGATTACTTACTAACAAATTTCTAGTCTAAGATGACACTAATTATGGATAATAAATGCTCCATTAAAAAGGAGTCACTGACAATAAGAAAGCACAATAAAAACTAAATTAATCTACTAATCTGCTAAGGAGGGAGTGTAGGAAGACTGAAAGAAAATGGTGCAAAATAGTCTCCACATCCATTACCAAAATCATAAAGAGATGCTTAGCAAGTACAACTATGACATTTGTAAAGCAAGATTCTCATTCTTCCCCAACATTATCGATAGGAACATGAACATTGTTCATGTACTATTTTCCACTGTTTAGTAGCTAACAAATCCCACATCACAATTAGCATCTGAGCTTCTCTCAGTTGATTTATTGTTTTTCAAAGGTACAATTTATTAAATAGGTCTGACCATAACCAATGTCTTCAAAGAGTGGGGAACTAAACCTTATGTCAACATGTAGCTTTATTCGGCTGACCAAACCTGTTTAAAACTATTTTACACCTTGTGGCATGTACTGCAGATTATATATCATCTTTGCAGAATGGCATCTTCCCCAAGGCCCTAAAAAGAATAATCTGTATGTTTCAGTGCTTCACAACTACAGGCCAATATCGAATTTACCGATCATTGTGAAGATCAGTAAAAAAATTAGAGGTGCCTGGCACGCATTTCATTACTTTTCTGGTACAGTAGTTTCTTAAGTTTTTCCTTGGACTCTGTGAAAAAACACCTTTGTGACCTTGTTTTAAGCAGTTCTGCAGAGGTATAGATATGCACCAGTCTTAATGAATATTCACCAGGCTGATCAGCTTGACTATGCGTGGGAAACAGCCAGCCACAAGTAGAGGGATTTTGTTTAGTATCATCTGGAATCGCTGCAGCTGTGGCTTCTTCAGATAGGTAAATGACCCTGAATCTGTAAAGGAGACAGAAGTGCCCCAAGAACTGCAACCAGTTTGTACTGTGTCTGAGTGGTAATTTACATGCAAGGGAACCAAACAGTTTAACAGTAATAAACAAACCCATAAACAAGTAACACAAGTTGATAAAGTAATTCTAAGTGTGACAGATAGGTAAATTCAAATTATACTGTTTTAAAATAGTTCCAAAAAATAAACTTGAGCTGGCAATACATACATTGTTAAGTTTCAATTTGAGCATAGCGCAAAACAATGTTGACGTTCAGCGCCTTTGCTATATACAGAACTGTCAGCTAGACAAATTCTGTGGGCACAGTCTGAACTGGGTGACCTTGTTAATTGTGATGAGCTCATTTAGCATGACATCTATTCTAATAAGCCATTTTTTTTGGTTTATTTCTTTTTATTGGCTACAGTGGAGATAGGAGAGATAGCAGTTCATTTTCACATTCACTACATTAACTCAAAAACCTATGAATCTAACATATCTAAAAATACAAGTAAAAATAGTTGTGTGTTGGGGCACCTTTTGAGAACTCAGTTCTTGGTCCCAATGCTACAGTACATATACTGTATCAAGTTCAGAAAGCATGCAATGCGGCAGCAGCAGTAAGTAATGCTGACAATCATGCCTTGATACACTTCTCTTAAGCACCGTTTTCAGCCTTCCAGTGGTGCTGGATCGTTGTGGGTGGTTATGGACATTCATTTAATACTTCTCGGCCTGGCCATAGGACTACCCACATGTGAGACAGAAAAAATTAGTAAATTTTGTCAAAAACATGGTCATTTTGCACCTGACTATTTCAGGTAGAAATCTAGCAAGAATGCCCATGTTTCAGCTTCTCAAGTAAGTGAAGCAGGTTTGGCTGTACCTAGTTTCTTTAGTATGGGCCAACCCACTGCTGTTGACCTGGGAATGCAGGTGAAGAACCCCTGCCCAGCTGCTCTTGAAACATATTTGCCACTTGTAAGAACAGGCTATGCTGCCATGGTTGGCAGTAATCAGAGGGTGTCAGTGGGCATTTCACAGGGACACAAGTGCTCTTGATTTGTTCGTTCAGGCCTGCGTTTCTGTATACCCTTATCTAAGGACTCTGAACTTGGCAGTGCTGTGTTAGTCAGAGGTAAGGTCTTGGGGTCATGTACAGTATGTACCTTTGCACAGGGTAATGCTTGAGTGTGGGTTGTTGAAGGGGGCCAATTAAGGGAGTATCTGTCATTCCTTGTCTTTCTTGCGGGTTCTCGACTATGATCTGATGTTCCTCCGACACTGCCCACTCCTGCTGACTCCTGTACTAACTCTCAGGAAGTATATACTTGCACTATAATCTTCTCCCCTTGTATCGACCTCCTGTCCTCAGCAGGTGGCATATGGGCAGATGCACTGATTGTTAAAAAGGTTGACTGACCAGGTTAGCCCTGACTGTGACTAAAAAGTTCTTAAATAAGGTCAGCTGAAATCAAAAGAAGAAGAAAACATAACATAACTGAAGACAAAGATCTAAGCTAACATACTGACACACATATAAGGGAACATATATCCATAGACCATGAGGCACACAGGGAATACTAACAAAGATAATATTTACCACAAGACACAGACAAATAAAATAACCAGTCCAACATATACACAAAAGTAAGTAGCTAATAATACTCAATTAGAAGTATTTGAACTAATAAAATAGTAAAGTCTGATTAAATGTATATATACAGTACGACGCAAAATGAAATGTGTTGTGGTTCTTGTAGATGTAATGGGTATTGGGATTATTGTTAACTAAAATAGAATTAAACTGAAACAGAATGGTGGATTGAAATACTGATGAAACTTAATTGAGCCTAACAAAATAATACACCAAGGAAATTAAGAGGGCTGGATTGTCCATATGTATCGTCAATGTAAATGATTGAGATTGTTAATGCTTGTATGGGAGATGTTCACCATGTGGCTGCAAAGTCGGCTGTCACATGACATCTTGGAATGGTGTTTTTTCTACACCCTCTCAACACATTTCAGATCTTGGATTTCGAAGACCAAGTTGGTAGTCGATCAAGATGGATTCATTTACTCACATCTTTCAGCAGGTGTTGAAGTGCCTGAGTCTTCACTGTACAGTCTGGCCTGTGCATTGTCAGCGGTCCTTGGCATGCTTTTTCCAGAGTGTAAAGTCCTTTTTACAAATGTATTGTCTTGAGCTTCGTAATGTTCGGAAAGCTGTTTGCAGTAGTTGGTGCTTACTGCCTTGCGGGTGGCAGTGTCCTCTCGGGTCTGCCCTAAATAGACTGGCCGCGGGGCAGTTGGCTGCATTACTGGGCAGTTGCAGGCAATCGGTACTGCCAAACAGTTTGCTTGGCCTAGTGAATGGGTTTCAATGTCACCTCCAGAATGCATGTGGGCCGATGTGCGCTAAAGTTCTGTCTGCAGAGGAGAGAATAATCTAGCCTTGTAATGGACAGCAAGAGGTTCACACAGTACTTTTAGGACTGGTGACAAAGTAGTGAGATTGTGGTTCACTCTCTTTGTCAGGCCAGGTTTTAAGGACTATATACAATAAAATATATGCTAGGTAGAAACACGTTTCATTTGGTCTCTACTCCTGACTTTGAAATAGCATTTATTTTAAATAAATAAATGAATAAATAAATAAATGTGTGTGTGTATATATATATATATATATATATATATATATATATATACACACACAATTTTTTTCTCCGTTTTACTAGCAATACCAATAAACATTGAGAGTGTGGTACATTCACAACACCTACACCTGCACCTGCAAATGAATAGCGGCGCGTTCTCTCCTGTTTGCTGATACTCACATCAGAGCTGTCACCTGTCAGGGCTGAGATGGGAGCGCAGCTCCTGCTTTTGTGCCTGTGCCGATGCTACTCCCATGCGGGCTTACACATTCTTAACAAATATTCCATGCTCATAAGAGCTGTCAAGAAGCTAGCATTGCAAACGTCAATGCAGGATGAGTTATTTTTGCTCCTATCGCTTCCATCCAATAGTCTTTTCTCCATCTTAGATGTGGCCTGGGGCTACCCACAATCCCCTATTTCAGTGACAAATCACTGAAAAACTGATAGGAACTATAATTAGGCATGTTATGCACTGTGGTGCTGCAGATTTTTCAGCGCACGTAACACTACTGTCATATATTTTGATACACAATTATGCTTCAGACTGCGCAATTAAAGTAAAGTATGTACTTTAAAACATTGCTGATCATTCCAAGTGTGCTGTGTCTGTTTATAATGCAAATGTTTAAAAGTAGGCTGTTATTGGAAAGACAGTGGAAAATTCTTATTCAGACCTCTCAACCTTCAAATAAAATCCCTTGTTTTCACCCTATTGTTATTGGCACTGAATCTAGAAATCCCAGTATTTTTTTTCAATAACTGTCACTACTATTGGCCCTCTCTCTCCCTCCCCCGCGCCCTTTTTCAAGTCCTGCATGATAAATTATCCTGGAGAATCTTAAAGACCATCAGTATTCTGGACATCAGCTCTGTAGTATCAACACATTTTCCTGGTGAGCGCTGTGTTAGCGTCTTAGATGGATGGCTAATTTCACTCTGAAATGTCTGAAATGGTGGCTCAGTGGACCAGTATTTAGTGTCATAAACACGCTATTTTGCAGTCTCTGTGAAAGCCAGAGAGGCACTTTGCAGGCATATGTATAACGATCTTTTGAGTTTCTGCACCTGATCTATTGTTTTGACAATACATTACCTTTGTTGAATGTCATTGTTTACGTTCAGAGGTCGATGTTATTATTGCAAGACTGTGGTTTGTCTTTGAAAAATGGAAATGGGTTTTAGATTCTTTGCTGTGTCAACAAATAGACTGTGACAAACATGCACACATACAGACAGACACTCAGCCCTAAATGTCAAACCATGAATATTTGGATGTGTTGGCTCTCTCCCACTCCTCTAAATGTGTGTGGTGTGTGTGTATTGGTGTGAATGTGTGTGTGAGCACGCCCTGTTGTCGAGAATGAGTGGTTTAATTCCTGTTCTTTGCACCCAGAACACAGAACCAATTGACAAGCAGTGAATAAGAGAATAAATTGTAGGATTTTTTTAAGGTTAGATTCAACTTCTTGTTACATATACAGCATAACAGTGTACGTGCAAGAGCAGCAAGTTCAAGATTTACAAATATACAGCAAATTACAATACACAGTACAGTGAGTTGGTAAAAATATATACATTATATACATATAACAGATGTATATATACAAAACGTGTGCTGGTGTGTTATTAGAATGTATGATTTGCCATGGACAGATATACAGCTGTGCTACATAAGTATGTACCATGTGCACTATAATAACAGTACTAATAATAGTGATTTGAATATAGTGCAGATGGGTGAAAGGGGGAAAGAATTTGATAAGAGCAGTCAATGTTGTTGGCAGAGATGAGGCAAGAGAGTTAGTAATAAGGGGAAATGTAGTGGAGGTTTGTGTGGGTGTGTTGGAAGGGGGTTTGTGTCTATGTTGTGTCTAAGGGTTTGTACAAATCAAGTTCTTCTTTGAGCATCACCGGACTGGCTGGTCTGATTTGATAGAACATTGCAGATCCGGACGAGGCTCCGATTTTAAAACGAAGGGATTTGCAAGCGCTGCACATTTGGCCCTCTCCTCTTAAAGGTTTTTATTTTATACACCTTCCCCCTCATGCAGTGCATAAATAGACACTGCCGTCTGTCAATACGTTCTTTGGCCCATGCCAAATTCTGCAGAGCCTTAGCAGGTGTTTCTCCCCAACTCTGCTCTGAGGCGGAAAGGAGGTTGAATCCCACATCTCAAGTGTGAACACAGTGTGCCAGCTCCAATATTTGTGACGCTCAGGTAAACACCTTCTCCATTATCACTGAGTGCGCTTCTGCCAGGGCTGAGTTGATTGCAGCTGTGGGGAGCTGGGTGATTACCCACGGGAATATGAAGGCACGATATATTTGCGCGACTAAGACTGTCCGATTAGTTCATAATTAAATGGTGGAATACCGTGCGGGTCTGTTCTTCGTGTTTGAGGACACGCTTGAAGACTGTGTTCTGAGAAGTAGTTGAAATGGCAAAGTACAGGTGCAAACACACACACATACACACACACACACACAGATTTTCAGTCACTTCGTCGCACCATCCGTATACTTGAGACTATAAAAAAAAGGCAGATGCAGGAAAGTAGAGGCTTGTGCAGTGTAATTTGATGGATAATTATCAGGTTGCTTTTTATAAGTTGATGTGGAGATGGATTTGCTTCATTGGTTCCTATTATCAGAGCCTGCTAACGTTGTGAAGTGTGCATTTGTTCAAGGTAAATAAAGAGAAGAGACATACAGAGAAAATAAAGAGGCTTTTTTTTTTTTTTACAAAGTAGTGTGGCGGTGTTGATTTTTTTTTTTTTTTTTTTTTTTGTGGTGGGGGTGGGAAGCAGAAGCCATTACAAAAAGCGCCAAGCATTAAAATGACCTGCATCTCACACTCTTAGGGTGACTTTTGACACCAGGCAGGACCTCACAAGCATTCTGCCGACCAGCAGCATCCTCTGGCTGAGGTCCATGGCATTATCTGCCGCGTCTATGCTTTTTATTAGCATGTGGTAAAAGCGTCCATTAAGCCTGCTGAGCTCTTGCACTGAACAGCACTTAATGCCAAGCCCTCTTTTTGTTTCATGCCTTTTTAAAAATGTGTTTCAGGTTCGCCTGGTTTTAGACAAGCTGTGTGAGAACAAGAAGATAGCCAATGCCACTCACAACATCTATGCATATCGGTATGTGAATTTGGGCATTTACTGTTGGGTCATAGGCATGCATAGCATTCTTCCATTTTTATTATTTCTTCTTGGTATTTTTGTATTCTACATTACTTTCCTATATTTGAGTCTGCGATTGGTGTGTAGTTGGTGTTTGTGGGTGCGTGAAGTCTACAGAATGTTTGTGTGTGTGTGTGTGTGTGTGCATACACTTGCATCTGGTGGGCACACATGTGTTTGCATTCTCCCACGTTGAGTATCTGAGAGGACACAATTGTGTCATCTGGGCCAGATTAACCAGCAGATGAAGCTGACATTGGGAGCCTGCCTGCTACATGTGCAATTACTGTGCGCCGATACCAAGGCATTGGATTAAAAAAAAAAAAAAAAAAACCTGAATATAGATTTCACTGCATGAGCCCAGGGTGAGCTTGAATGAGCCCAACCTGTTGAACAGTATAATTAACATGTCTGTGCAAGTTGATAGGACCATCATCAGCAGTGGTTAATGTGACTGGGAGGAAGTCTTTGTTCTCTCACTTCTCATTCTGCAGCATCTCTGATTATGGAAGTCTGATAATCAAGGGCTGATTAGGACCAAAGTATAAAAGACAAAACCTTTTAATGCACCTCGCTTAGGACTGATAGTATGCCAAGGCTTGCTCTACTCTGATTCTGATTGGTTGTTGAGCTGAGCAACTCTGCATGTAGTCCCCAGCCCGTAATAAAGCTTTTTTTTTCTCCTGCTGAAATGTATATAACGATAATTAAATTAATAAAAAAAGAGCAAAGTCTTTGGCAAACATGCATAGCTACAAAGTCAATCACACAGTGACATTTTGTAAAATACCCCAGCATCACAAAAAGTACTCCGTAATGCTGCTGAGTGATGTCCTGCTGATTACCATTTAGCCTGGCATTCCCAATTGTCCATTTCCAAATTGTACCTCCACGCAACCCTCCCACCATTGCTTTTTGTTTTCAATGCTACATTTGGTACTGGAATAATAAAGACACAAAATTATCTTCATAAATAGACCAAGAAGCAACCTAGCAACTAAAGCCAACTAAGCAAGGAAAGTGATATGGAATGCATGATTTGATTTTGAGCAGGATACACTGTGAGGACAAAAACACTTTCCTGCAAGACTGTGAAGATGATGGCGAGATGGCCGCAGGTGGAAGACTGCTTCATCTTTTGCAGGTACATATTCTGTGTGTGAGTGAGAGCAAGGCTTGTTTGCCTGGGCGAAGATAATGGCCACGTTTCAACATAGGCACTGCAATCCCTTTTGTCAGAGCTAATTTAGCATTGTGTCAAAGGCTTACAGGCACACAACAGTATTGTGTCTCTCAGAAGGTAATTAACTGAAGCAAAATGAATTTGTGGAAGGTATGAATTTATTTATGAAAGGAGTTAATGAATGAAAAGCAACTTTTGTGTCATCCAGCCTCTTGTCATGTCTGTCTGGATCTCTCTTGCTCACTCCCCCGTCTCTGTCTGTCTTTCTCGATGTCCCAAAAAAACCCACAGTGCATCTCCATCTGTTAACCACCCAAAAGGGAGCTGTGCAAAGCACTCACCAAAAGAAAATGAAACTGTTGCAACATTTTAATCAAGGCCAAGCAGTTTGTCAGACATGCTGTGCTGTGGGGATCTCCAGCATCGTCTCTCCTCCTCTCTTCCCTCCTCTCCCCCTCTTATCTCATCTCGGTGCATGACAGCCCATGATTATTTCTCTTTCCAGGATAACCCCTCTCTTTTCAAGAAATGTTAATGCATGACTACTCAAGTACAAATCAGAGACAACATGTGGATGTTGATGGTCTATTAATTCAAGGTTTAACCCACACTTGAGAGGGCATCAGAATCGTGTATATAGTGAACGCAATTTCATGTCTTAATTTGCCTTTTACATTCTCGGGCAGCAAAGCCCACTAGAGCGAAGCGTGCCATTACCATTTTGATGCTTTAATGAATTTAGGAGTTCTCTCCATCCACTCGTATCTGAATGTATGCCCATTTTATTAATGCCTCAAAGCACGTGTGATGACAGTGTTCCCTCTAATTTTCTTTAGCACTGAGCAAATTGATATTTGTCTGACACATGGGCGTAGGTTTGCATAGGGACCATAGGGACAAGTCACAACCAATATTTTGGAAGGACAAAATAGTCCCTACCAATATTTCGCATTTCATTTTATATATCAATATGAATTTAATAACATATTTATTTGCGGACGCAATAGAATAAGTTGCAGACAGTAGGTTTTGTTCCTTTGACGTGCTAGTAATCCATTTTCCAGAGCTTCAGCATCGAACTTATCCATATTGTGATTTGATTGGCTCTAACGCGCCTGCAGGTTCACAATCCACCAAAGTCATTCTAGGCCTCCTACTAAAACGTCTCTGGTTCCACTCACAAGGACAAAGCCTGCATTAATCGTTACAAGTTGTCTACAAGAGTTGAGCGCAGGTTCGTTTTGTACTGATAACGTTATCTGTGATAACCTATATGCCCTCAGAAAAGTGTTAAACTTATCCTGGTTATTCAAACTCACTTTGTTCTGCTTCTAAAGATATAGCCTAGAGAATGCCACCAAAAACGAAAAAAGATATACGGACCTATTTCAACACAGAGAGAGTAAGTAGTGCATAGAATTGGTTTAGCATCACCCGTCTTCCTACTGTGATAAATCGTTGTGTGGTGTTGGATGATGATAGCAATCAGGTTGATGACTGGGTTGATGACAAGGGGGTCATATTCATGTAGTTAAAGCAAAATGCTAACCATATGCCGTAATCATGCATTTTGTTGGCTAATTATGTAGCAAGTAGAAAAGCACAGGCAGGTGCGTTTTGCTATATTCTCAGAAAAGTGTTAAACTTATTACATTGGTACTGAAAATCATTCTGGCCGATTTTCTTCCTTGTTGTTGTTAGCCTACAGTGCCACGCAAAAAGAAAAAAAGATCTAATGTTTTAGCACCCAGAGAGTAGGTGTACAGCCCTTCCTTCTGTGAGGTGTTGCAGCTTACATGCTTAACCAACCCTGAGAGATGATGATGTTCAATCAGGTAGGCTAGGTGACGAATATTGTGTTAACCATCTCCGGTATAAATTTGTAGGCTTAGGCTAATTGGTGTTATTAGTGTAGTCTATAGTCTGCAGTTAATAGTAGCCTAGTCTGTAGACTATTATTAAAAGTTAAAGAACTGACTGTCAAGCAGAGTCAAATTCATAATTTATTCTTTTCACAATTACTGTAGGTAATAGCTAATATTTAGGTAGCCTATGTATTGTATTATTGTCATTATTTGAAAATAGATTTCAGAATACAGATACAACATAATACAGATTCAAAATTATTGAATACGCCCTTGGTCTGACAGGCACTTCAGTGCTGTGAAATCATCCAAAGGGCTGCTGATATATGGTTAAGATTCATTTATTTAGCTAGTTGGTATTCAGTTGGTAGTTCACAAACTTCAATGAACGGAATAATGTATGCAGTTCCATTACAATAAACCTCCGTACAACAATAATTCCAATACAATAAACCATAAACAAAAAAACATTAGGAGCAACAAGGAAAGGGAAAATACAGTGTGTTTTGGGAATGTGGTGTGGGAAGAAGGGGAGGAGTTACAATACTTTCTCATAGGCAGCATGAACTGCTCTGGTCTTGAAACGCACCGCAAATGCTTGAGGAGAGACAAAATTTAGGTTTTAGGTTTTATTTGGAATCTCCAAGACTTCTTATTGTCTTTTTACAGTTGCCTGGACAACAAAATCAGGCCACACAGGTACAAGAAAAGTGACAAGTATCAAGTACAAGAGGGTAAAAAACTATAATATATACACAAGAAACACGGGCATCATAAATAATAAATAAGGGGGGTCAGTAAAACTCAGTCTGTAAAAATAAGGGAAACTATTGGATAGGTTGGAAATTGCAATTTTCTAAGATGCTCAGGGCCATAATCAATTTGCTCAGGGCCATAATCAATAGCGTCAGTGGGATAGAAGAAGAACATAAACACGCGTACACATGCACACCCTCACATTCTCTCACATACATACACATACACAGGTGACATTCAGAAAGGTTCAAAAGTTCAGGTGTTGCTTGTTGTGCTGAACAAGGGAATTAAACCGATAAGTGGGTGAGGAGGATCTAATTGGGTGTGCTGGCATTAAGGCAAATCCAGGGGTTAATGTAGTTAATGTGAACCAAGGAATTCTCACAGCGTGGTGTCAGTGTTCTGGTGAATTAAGAGTTCTGACTGCCCACCTCCTTAATGCTGTAATGCTGTAATGCTATAATGTCACACACTGCCTGACTTGATGAGTACAAAGCCTACTGTAGGCCAAATGACAGGTGTCATTTTTTTTCAAAATGAATTTATCCACGGATATACATAAAAACTTTTTTTAGGGTGAAAGAAACGATTTCTAGCGTTCTTTAACACATACTTCAATATGTCACAATGCAGTGCCCAGCATCATTTTCACCATGCCCTAAATTGCTCTAATGCGTGCTCTTTGGTTTTCATGTCCATTGTTTATACAACAAAATTTGCAAGATTGTGTTGAAGAAAGTTAAAAATGATGTACAATAGATGTGCAAGAATACTGGTAGGCTATTCATGGTGGAATTGTAGTTGGTGGAATTGTAGGTGGAATTGTAATTGAGAGGGCAGGAAGGTCAGCAAAGACTGGAAGCTGCAGCTGAGAAAAGAGAAAAAATGGCCTAAGCCCACTAGAGCCATGATGATCATTAAAATAGTATACGTTTTTTTTATTCTTGGCAGGATACACATTATTATTTGGCCAACATAAACAATAAAGTTTTTGGAGTTCTTGGAAATATATTGCATAAAATGCTACATATTTCCAAGAAAACATCTTGGCATAAAATAAGCTACATTTGGACATGTCCCTATCATGCCTAACAGTCCTTAAAGGTACATTATGTAAGATTTTAAGTGTTTTAGTACCTCAAGTCAACGTCTTCATTCATAAATAGATCCTCTTTGGTGTAAAATAACCTATGCCAATGATCTGACTTTTCCTACTGGGCGAATAATCACTTCTCTGCATTTACATAGAAAGGGACGCTCACAGGAAGGCTTCCATGTCTTTCCGGTGTATAGAAAAATATGAACTGCCGAGAGGGACATAAAACACTACCTGTTAATACCGCTAGAGAAAACTGCGTTTTTGCATTTCGTGTTATACAGAGAAGCAGCGTGAAGACGGTCACACTGCACTTTTGGCCATCATGCAAGACCACACATATGCTGGTGCAAAGGAGAGCTAAAAAGTGTAAAAGAGGAGCAAAAAGAGAACGGGACCAGCAAAGTAACAAAACAAGGATTAACATAGGGGCCGTGTTTCCCAGGTGGAAAGCGCTAATGGCAGAGAAAGCTTTCAAAAGGAACGCAGAGCTTGCTTGCTTTCTTCTCGACAGGTCATGTTACAGGCTAAATTGAAATGTCTCACTGTTTGATTGTGAAACTCATAACGTTGGCAGTAACAGTACTGTATAGTTAAAAGCAAACTCGTTGCTGGCTAGTTGCATTTGATTAAATGCTAACCTAAGCTAAGGGTATTTTCATGCCATTGCCTAGCACCACCTTCAGTATTGTCTTTTTAGACAACATTCCGCTTAATTATGGTCTCCTTGAAGGGGTATTGTCAGAGACGGGTTAGTCAGTATCTTTGGTATTGTGACGTAGTCAAGGATGAACAACAACTTGAAAATCATTGGCGCTTAGACATTTGTTACCTCATTGCTTTACAGGAGAATACATACATCAAGAGGGAAAATGGCATTGCCCTAAACACACCCATTGCATTGCACACACACACGGTAGGCAAACTATAAGCCCAAAACGGTTCACATAACTAATGCATAAATTGCAGGCACTACACCTGTTAACAACCTTTAGGCTAAAGAACATAAAAATAGCTGTTCTTCTCCCCATAACACTTCCCATGCCCAACAGAGGCAAGATCTCCCAGCATTCACCAGTACAACACAGTAGAACTACGCTACAGTATTATTATTTTATATCCCTGGGGAGACATCATTTACGCTATTCAATCGAGGTTGCTCCTGAATGCAAATGTATTGGTAATTACTCATACATGATCGTACAAATTATTCAAAGAACTTTAGAATAATTTAAATCATCACCGGAAAGAAAACTCGATGAAATGGTAGAAGACATCTTGAATGAATCTCGACCCATTCAACTTACCGTAGATCTAGCCATGTTGCGACGCACATTTGAAAATGCGTGGCTCTACAGAGTGCATGCAAAATCAAATTTAATCACTAGATGGGAGTAAAAACTACATATTGTCCGTTTAAGTCTTCATGTCATATGCAAATTGAAATCATGCAGTACACTTAGAATGGACTGCGTTTACATAGCGAGTTTCCACTCCTCTATTGTGTGTTTCCACTCAAAGTGCTTTACAATGTATGCCTTACATTCACCCGTTCACACACATACATTCACACACCGGATTACTGTATGTTGTTACATTTGTTACACCGGATTACTGT
>JAGFZM010002843.1:57092-106254 GCA_017657215.1 Limnothrissa miodon | reverse complement strand
TATATATATATATATATATATATATATATATATATATATATATATATATGTTGAAACAGGTCATGGGTCTGTGTAACAATGCAGTGGCTGAATTGGTTTCACTTTTCCTAAAAAAGAAGTTCTGTGTCAAATGCATTCTATTTTTTGTATTTTGTTGTTGTCTTGGTCATTGTCTTTCCTGTTACGTATGTTTTTGGCACTGAATTTGCTGTACTATTTTAACTCACCATATATAACATATGAAACAGCAATAAACAATGAAAATGGGACACTGTGTGTACTCAAAGTCTTTAGTTATAGGCAACTGGACTTCTTTTAGAGCTTGTGACCATAGTTGCCTATGAACACCAAGGCAACAATAAATATGGATACTGCGATTATAATGATCCATTTAACCCCAATCTCCGACATTGTATGCTAAATGTATTAATGTGTGATTCATGTGGCCCATTGTCACATGATGAGGGGTGTGGTTTAGAGTTACACCCACAATCCAGGGATATATCTTCTGACATTCCCATCCCTGTTTAGAACTAATAAAACTGTTCACATGAAAATGAAAAAGTTTTCAGGATTCAAAACAAGTATAGTGGGCTACCATGATCTGAATCAATGTGAATCTTTACAAACTGGAGGATTAAATAGCAAGACCTTCAGCTCATTTATCATGAGTCACTCACCATTATTAAAGACTAAAATGGGTCAGTCTTTGTCATTCATTTATATCTCTTAAGGATAGATTTCTTCATCTGAATCATTTTCTGTAAAGTACAACCTTTCTAAGCCTGTGCACATACAGTAATATACTAACAATGACAGTTGAAATAATTTCAAATGGTATGCCTAAAAATGTTGTGTCTTAATTACTAAAAAGCCTAGTCCTTGTCAGTGGCAGCCATGTGTTATAATGAATGTTGTGTTGTTCTTGGCTGTACACTCTGTGCTATCTCTCTTGCATATTATGGTGCCTAATCCAGTCAGATGACAAATCAAATGCTATTGAAAAGCTACTGAAGTTAAAGTGCAATTCTGTTATTCCACTAACACATCATCAACACATTTGAACAAAATAGCCTGACCATTCTACGCATGCAATGTGCATCATGAACAGCTCTCACACATGGTAATGGATGAGTCAGATATCAGCAGGATTGCAAGCCATTGTCCTCTGACAGTTGTCAAAGAAACATTTGTATCACTTGAACTTCACTGAAGTTCTAGTTGTGATTAAAGTTCTTAAATGTTTTGTAATATGTTGTGATTGTATTCTGTTGCACTGTAACAGGATGAACACGGGTGGTGTATTGTTTTTGAACATTTGAACATTTAACCCTTGACAACTTCAAGTGGCTTCAATTTAATTGTTTAAATGTTGTCTTCTTGTCTCTTCCAGGTACGTTATAGAGCCCAACAGGGGATGACCAATCAGGCGGTGGGGAAGATGCTGATGGTTTGGTTGTTGGCCTTCCTTCTTTATGGCCCCGCCATCATCTTTTGGGAACTGGTGGCGGGGAAGAGTATAGTTCCATCGGACCAGTGCTTCGCTGAGTTCTACTGCACCTGGTATTTTCTGCTTAGTGCCTCCACCTTTGAGTTTTTCTCGCCCCTGGTGTCTGTGGCCTTCTTCAACTTCAGCATCTACCTGAACATCCACCGTAGAGAGAAGATCAGGGTGAGGGCCTCTCAGAAGGGCAGGAGGGAGCTGGCTGATGAGCACAGCTGGAGGGACTCCAATGGAGGTGCATCTGCCGTGTTCTTCATCAAAACGCGCAAAGTGTCGTCCAGCGAGCCGGCGGCCGTCTCGGCGGTTATTGAGGAGGACGAGGAGATGTCGCCGTCATCCAGTGGTGAGCCGAGCAGCACGCAGTCCACGGGTTTCTCAATGAGGAAAACCAAAGGAAGGAGAAAGATCACCGGAGGTTGGACTCTCGCTTGCCCGGGCGCTGCGCCAAGCCACTCGTCAGCATCCTCCGGGGGTCCCTCCCGAGGAGGGGGGCAATCGCGGCTGTCACGAGACAAAAAGATTGCCAAGTCACTGGCAGTGATTGTGTGCGTGTTTGCGGTGTGCTGGGCACCCTACACGCTGCTCATGATCATCCGTGCTGCCTGCAGTGGCACCTGTGTGGAGCACCACTGGTATGAGGTGACCTTCTGGCTCCTCTGGCTCAACTCAGCCATCAACCCTTTTCTGTACCCGTTGTGCCACAGCAGTTTTCGCAGGGCCTTTGCCAAGATCCTCTGCCCCAAGCGTCAGTCCATCCAGCCACATGCAGTTATCCATTCCAGCCAGTGATGGCCTGTTTACCTGTGGTATTTTTTTCCAAGATGTTTGGATTGGAAAGCGCTTCTTTGACATAACACAACTTGAAAATAGTGACAAATCACTCAAGTCTTTCAGTGCATGTTTGACTTGCATACTTGACTGTTGACAACAGAAAATTAAAACAGCAGAAAAAAAGAAATAGTTGCACTTAGAGTTGAAACTGTGTGTGATTTTAAGGAAAATTGATTTCTAAGGAAGCTTTCCAACAGTTTATATCTGAAAACAAGTTGAATACACCTAGTTTGCCACAACTCTGTTGATCGGATTCTCGGACACCGATCACTATAATTACATTTCAATGGATGGTGATCAGTGTCTGTCTATGAGATGGTTTGTGGGCATCTGTGATCATCAACGTGATTGTTACTATAATAGTAAGATTATTGCTGGATCATTAGGGAGCGGTATGTTCCGGCCATTTTGTTAGCATCACATACTGTGTCTAGAGTGGAGCACTCCAGAATCTTTGGTAATGATCATGAATCACAGCTCTTTCAGTGTGGACTTCTGGTTTAGTGAGAAAAACAAAGGTAGCCTAAAAGCTGTGATGATATCCTTTAACTGTTGCATGAAAGATATTCCATAGTAAGTTCATCATGATTTACAAATAAACCATCTTGCCACAATGGTGAAAAATTGACAATAGTTGTGTAAAACTTCCTAGACCTAGAAATCTCAAAAAGGCTTTGTTATACAGTGGAATGCTGTAACTGGTAAATATTTTATGTTTGTGAAACAATGTGGTGAATATTTTATGTATTGTTTATATGTTTATAGGATCAATGTGTGGAAAAACAATAAACAGACAGAGTGTGGATATTTTGCTTGGTGCATAAGCTAAGCATAAGCAAGGAAACTGTTGCAACAAATTTCTGTTTGTGTACAGATTATACACATCTGTAGGCTACATATGTTTGAATGTGACGTTTTAAAACAAACCCTTTAAAATGAACAATAGGTAGAGAAAATAAAAGAATCCGTGTGAATGAAGATTAAGCATAGAATGGTTTTGGCATCACATAGGATTACATGATGGTGTGGTATGAATATTTATAGGTTAGGCCGGGGAGATGAACCCATGCAGGTCTTTGTATGAGCATAAGGTGGTCACCAAAGGCAGAGGCAGTCAGAACCCTGCTCAGACCCTTCCAAATCTTAGAGGAGGCCGAATATGTATTTTTACTGTGGATAACAAATATCTACTGTCAGTGTTACAGATGGTGTATCCCAAGACACTGCAATACATTTCGCAGTAGAGGAAGTTATTAGTAAAAATGTTCTCTCTCTGCCACTGTTCAGGATCAATAATCAATGCTGATTTTGGTAGGGGGCTATTACATCTTCAAGACAGGCTGGAGCAAAACCATTTAAGGCAAAGGGAGGACACGACTAGACATGATAGATGAGCAGTAGGCCAGATGAAAAGCTATAGAACCTGATATTTCACTGAAAAGAACCCAACTGGTGTAGAAATCCTAATAGGAGATGCCAAAATATTGAAACCTACATGGCACTTCTTGGAAAATCCTGTCTTCATAATTCTTTGAACTGTGAAGAACTGTGAGGAAAAGTCTTACCACTGCAGGGTGCAAATGTTCAACTGATGAGTAGACTGCAATCAAATCTCACTGTAATTCCACAGCCACACATATTTACTTTATACTGTCATTCTAGTTGGTTTAGTTTTGATATTCCACATGGTTAAGAGGTATAACACATTTTAATGTTTACTCATGTTTGACAGTATGTTGTCAGTATTTCAGTGGCTGTATAAGCTAATATCACATAACATGCATTGTATAATATACAAGAAACACTTTTTATTAAATCAAAATGTCAGAGCAATTAACAATTAACATTTTTCACTATGTGCAATGTCAGGATTGTTTTCATTTGTTGTTGTTTCCAGTACGATAGAGTGGAAGTGACCCAGGAATGGGCTTTTTATGCAATGCCTTTTGTGACAGAAATAGCTCTGTTGAGAGTTGGCCTCTATTAGTTTGAATCAGCTGCTGATAGTGGGATCTGTACATGTAAATGACTAATTTGTGTTTATAAAGGACAGAAGGTCATAGTGTTTCACATTCCTGGAAAAGAGTGTGTCAAAAGGTTCCTTGTTTACGTGCAGTGTTGGGCAAGCTACTCTTTACTCTTTTACTTTAGAATTTACAAAAATGATAACATTTTCTGCCAATACAACAGTCTATCAATTACCCAATTACCCAGTTACCCACGTCCCTCCAATTAACATCGAAACTGAAGTAATTATACTATTGTAAACTATACTCCGTGGGGGTTATTTCCAGGATATTCAGTAACCTCACTTCGCAGAAATGTAGTTAAACTTTGCTACCTGGCATGAAGCTACTGCCCAACACTCTTCACATGACAGTTACAGCATATTTCAACATGTTATTACCTCTTTAAAAGAGCAAGAAAGTGTACATTGACCTAAAGCAGTGAAGATGGTGTATAAATATACAAATACATTCATTATTTAGAGGAACTTCATTTGATATAGTGGACTCTGTAGCAGGATGCATTATTGCATACACATTGTTAATTTAAAATGTATACGTTTCCATGATAAGATCCTGGCTTACAGAGCCTAAAAAATAAAAATTTCTGTTTCTGAACTGAAGCCATCAGAAACTTTCAAAGGTGTTAAATGCTGTAGTTTGAAATCCTAAATGTCAAGACCCAGAGCAGAAAATTCTGGCACAGTGCCTGAGAATTTTAAGCCTTTCATGCTGTTTCATGGGGATTGTGAATTAGCAGAATTATGTCTGTAATTTCCCTGCAAAAGTAACGGGAGGTATCTTTCAGGGAAGGTAAGAGTTGAGAATATGGTTTTTGGACCACAATTTCAAAAACATTTTTTTTTTGACAACTAACAACAATCAGATTCAGTCCAACAAACACCCTGGACATGTCAAGGCATAGTAAGTCATGGCCTCATAAAACACTTTGTGTTTTCATTGAGATCCAACTGACTAAAATAGATTTATTACTAATAAAGCTGATGGGTTTATTTTTGTCGCCGTGCAGCCTTGACGCCTTCAAAAATATCACAGGCAGTCTGTCTGCGGAGGCGTAGACCTCCATTTCATCGAGTCTTCAGTAAACTCTGGCTGGCAGTAGGGAGTCTATAGATTGTAAAGCAGGAACTGCACTTTTGATCTACCCACATAAATAAAAACCTAAAGGGATGTGTCACTGGCAAGTCCATTCATTATACTAGTGTGAGACTGAGCTACATTGGCATGCTTAATTTTGCATGCAGTACCTTGACTCCTTATGTTTGACAGTGACACACATTTTTTTTAGTATCCAGTTGCATTACAAGGAAATTAGCTACAAATCCTTAATTGTCTTGTTTCATAGGTATTGCATTATGTTGAAGAGAATCTATGCAGTATTTTATGTCATAAACCCATTTAGAAATCATTGTTCTGGTTGACTGACCTATTGAAAAAAAGTGAAAAGAGTGAATTCCCCTGTCCCTTCTGGCATTGCCTCTCGGAAAACCATCCATGCAAAATTTGAAAAGCAGCCTGTCTTTTGTTTACAAAACTACATTGGGATCCGGTCTTATTCTTTGTCTACGGATCTTTGCCGTGTTCTTTTTCTTACAGCTTTTGGGTGCCTAATGCGACAGCAGTATGAAATGGAACACCTGTTCTGCTGTGCACTTCTTTAACGGTAATGCAACATCTCAACATCCGCCATTCACCTCTCTGTTGTGATGGACAGACTCTATTATCTGAAGTCAAAGACTTCACCACAGCCCCCAGTTTGCTTGTGTATGGCTCTCATACAGACTCCATCAATACAATCCCTGGTGCGCACCGCCATCATAAGTCCAGAGATGACACCTCCCTCACAGAGATAAGCAAAAGATCAATATCTATAGTACCTGACTCACAAATTCAGAAGGGCAACAATGGATCTCATTTTTTTTTCTGTTTCATTTCATTTTTCTTCTTCTGTGCCAGACGCGGTTCGTTCCCTTGGCAGTATTCTCTGAGCAAGGCAATGACATTGAGGCAGCCATTATCACTACAGGAAGCCATTCTTTTCCCTGCAATGTAGCGGGAGAGAGATCAGGATGCTTGTAATTTATAGTCTGTCATATGTTAGCAGCATGTTAGGTGTTATCCACAAAGCTGCATAGAGGACAGGAATACCTTCAAGTGTACGTTACTGTGTGTGTGTGTGTGTTTGCATTTGACATTGCAGTACAACACAGTTTTTTTGTAAGGGAAAGGATCATTGCATTATCAAATAAATTAATGAACTGAATAAATGAATTGAGTTTAAAACACCATATAAGTACTGCATAGACTTTTGAAAAAAAAAGCACTAGAGTATAGTCTAAACAAACATTACAACCTTTCTGATGCTGTATACTTTTTTAAGCTACTTTTTTTTTTTCTAGACATGACCCCTCGACCTTCAAACACACTTCAGACAGCCATGACCAATGGCTTGTAGCCAGCTTCCCACACAGCCATGTCCAGTAGCCCTTCCAGGTCCCCAAACACATATTTCCATTGTGCTATTTTAAATATGTCATTACCAGAACAAAGCTGTTGGCCTAGCTTGATATCCAGTGCAGGGAAGAGAGAAGTTGTGCTATGGGCCTTGTTGGCAAATAATGAAAGGTGTAGCTTGGTTAAATTGCTGCATAGTTTTCCTATGGTATACGCATGTAGATATACAATATAGTTAAATGTTTTATGTAGTCTGTAAAAGGGCTATTACACAATACAGATATATTTATAGTCATCTGACAGTCAAATAAGCAATGTAGTGCTCTCTACTGTCAAAATTGTGTAAGTGCAGTATTCAACCTCACACTTTTGCCCAGTATTTTATCCAAATACAGAGCTGGTGTTTTATGCCCATATTCAGCTCACTGAGATATCAGATTCTCTTGTGTTAATTTTTTTGCCATGTAGTGTGGTAGCATTTCCATTAGTTACATTTACAGAACATCAGCTAATAGTACCAATCTTCCAACTAGGCCATGCAATGAAGCTGTGCAATTATGATCGAGATGCATGTTACAAAAAAATGGAGTATTGATTGAGTATTGGAGTATGATCAGTGGTATATACCCTTGAGTCTGTGCCAGTAAACATACATGTAAGCCTGTGCAGTCTACATTGATATTGCTTTTATAATCATGCAAGTAGTGCCCTCTAGTGTCTTAATGGTATAACTACAGATTTCAGTAAGGCGTTGACTTTTGTCAGATAAACTTGCTCTGTTATTTTGTATGTTCCAGCAATTAAAAATATTTGGAGCAATGTACGTTCTTATTGTTTTTTTTTTTTTGTTACACTGCCTTGAGACATGACATCAGAAATATGTAGTTTCCAGGGGAGGAATTTTAGAATAAGAAGCAGCAAGTGATTTTGAAATGAATAACAAAATTGTGAGAAGGTCTACAGTACAAGTATACATGAAATTTGAGGAGGAACTATAGGCCTATGATTGTAGACTAGTAAGAGGATGTCCATTATTAGCTTTATCATGAAGCTAATATTCATGGGGAATGATGTGCTGTATACTGTTAGCAGAGGAAGTAGCTATGTTTGAACTGCTATCCTTGACCTTACTTTTAAAAAACAAGATCTGCTTGAGCTTGGTATTAAGAATGGTTTTGCTGTAAAAATCAATGACATTGGTCAAAGGTAAAGATCAACCACAACAGACAAACAGTCATGTTCAGAGGGGAATAACCTCAATAAATGGGCTCTGAAGCAGCTCTTAAAGCCGTTTCTCTACCCTAGCTCAATAAAAAAAAATCATGCTTTGCACTGCAGTATCAGAACTACAAGAAAATGCAGTTTTTCTAACAATAAAGAAAAAGATACTGTTTTCCTTTAACACAATGCAGTTTCTTTCTGTAATAACACCTGTGGAGATGCACAGACCAGAAGGGCTACACACCGTCTCCACTACAGGCTACACAATTGTTGCTCAACCTAACCCGGAAGAACTTCCCCAAGTAGCCGATGGACAATTTTAGAGTAGTTTTAATGCTATGTTACCTCTTGTAGCTTGGTTGCTGTAGCCTGTATCGAAGCGAAAAGAACCATTCTTGCATTTTGTGCATGATCGAATATTTGCTAACGTGACCATAAGAGAATAGCGTAGCCTAGTATGATTTCAAACACTGGACAAAGGATTTTTCTGGAATATCTTACATGTGACCGCATGTCATTAAATCAAAGCCAGAGCATGGGAACGCTAACCTAGGTCATCCTTACAGGGTTATGATTAACATCCTTGCAAATGTTGTCACGTTATAGTTTGTAGTTATTAAACCTTAGCTGTCGAGGCCATGGGTGCCTTGCGTTTATTTACCAGCGTCATGGGCAGGATCAGTACTTTTAGGTCCTACCAGATCGTACTCCTTCTTGCCGCTGCCTTAGCTGTGGTTGCATTCTATTATTTTGGGTCAGAGAGACAGAATTTCTCCAGCACAACTAAGCGTATCAAACACACCCAAGCAAGCCATAACGCCAATCGCAATGATGCTGACCTGTCACTGGACACTAGGCTTTTGCATCCCGAAGAAAAGGCAGGGTCAATAGGGGAAAGCGATGACGGCAGGGAAAAGAAGACCCAGAGCGAGGAAATGCAGCGTTACCATGCCCTGATGATGTTCACCAAGGTGGACAAGAACAGGGGCCTTCAGGCCAAGTTTCAGGTGGCGATGCGTTCAATGGCCAAGCACGGGCGCTTTCTAGAAGAGGAGGTACTGATGCTCCACTTCGTAAGTGATGAGGCCAGTCAGGAGCTGGGTAGGCAGTTTCTTCCTGAACTGCTTATGGATGCCACCTTTAAGTATGAGGTAAGCAGACTGATCACCGACTGATGGAACATGTTATAGCCTATTAGAAATTGCTCTAACAGTATATTTACGTGTGAGGTGCCTATGGCCTATTCGTTTTATTTACATTATTGAAAATGATACACCTACACCTTGGAGTAAGCCTTTTGTTGCGCAGCCACTGTATGGGTCTGAGCCTCTATTAAACTTGACGCCACATCTCTAGGGGCCTCAAATTTTTTTTGCATCATTCATCACACTTAATCTTAACTTAGAGGCACCTCTATGCAACAGGAGTTAGACTCAGGCGTGTTCTTGGGTTTGTTTGAAGGGTATGTTTCTGTGATGCACTGACACAGTGTTACAGAGGTTACACTGAAGGTGTTGTTTTCTGTTCAACAGGTCAGCCTATAAAGTGAATGAGGCCTGTAATTAAGCTCTTGGCTAACGATAGATGCAATAAGGCAATTTCTGATCACTTTTATTAATGTAAAATGTATAAATGTATTGATATGTATTGTAGCATTGCATTTTATGCTTAAATGAATCCTCACAATTCAAGCTTTCCAATGATGTGTGACATGACTAGGCCGTTTGATTTGCTCTATATTCCAGTTGATAAATGTTATTGGGATACAGATTGCTGTTTGCTGCTTGATGAAGGATTTTAGCAGTATTGTCAGATCTGCACACCAGTCTAATTGTCTTGTCAATTCTCTTACCAGTGGCTTATTATATCCCATTATATAGGTTTTTAATATCAGTACATAACTCAATGTTAACTATACTATTAGAGGTCCATAGCAACTTCTTAGAATGTGGGAAACCCTGTGGTACTATACAGTGGATCATTCAATCTGTCTAAGTGTTAAGAAAGACCCTCTGAACTTATTCTAAAAATCACATTGCCATTTATAAGAAAAATTGATAATGTCAGAGGGATACCATTCCAGTGAATTGAGGTATTTGATTCTCTGCTCTTCGCGATTCCCAATTCTTGATTCCCATCCCTCTATAAATTTGGAAACATATGTCAACTTTCCATGTCTGCAAAATTGTATAGGGCTTATTATTAGTAAAGTTGTCTTTATTTGAATCTGTACTAATATTCAATGCATTTTACTTTATTTTAATATGTACAATGTACAATGTAGCCTGGAGTAGTAGAGTTGCAATATTTGGAATTTTGGACTTAACACATGGGGGCAGTATGGGCCTTTGTCTTCTTAAAGCCACACAAACGAGTTTCACCATGGTTTCTCAGCTATGTAAAGACTGGCATGTTACTGTAGTGTAGTTGTCAATAATGAGGATCAGAATTAGAATTTGAACACATTCACATTCATAGTTTAGACAAGATGGGATCTCTGGAATGTGTCCACATGTCACAGCATCCCTCTGTTCTTATACCTCAGTGCACTTTGAGGTGCCAGACTGTTTGCTATGGACATAAATAACTATCAGAACCATTCTGGAATGTTTTTTCATCACCTTCAGATTATTGTGCTATATTTAGCAACTCTGTGTGACGGAACATTTTGAAAACATCTGCCCCTCGGTGCATGGCAGCCCTCCCGTTTTCAACTGAAGCTGATCCCTGGCTTGAACCTGGATCTATGGGGCAGTTTGTGTGGATTAACGGAGGTGGCAAGGAGCCAGAGAGGCAGATTACCGACCCATATAATCTAGCCCTTTCTTAGCCATGGCCCCCCTCCTCTCCCAGATCAGCAGACACACACTATAGGAAGAGTGTGGAGCTAACAGTGACATCCTGTTTGCTGTAATCCACTCCAAGCCACCATGTGTTGCCAATGCACTAACATTAATCCTCTTTTTATTTCATAGACCAGTGACATGGGTTTGTTGTTTTCAAGCTGAAATACTAACAGGGAAAAATATTTACATCACATTTTAAGTATGTGTTTGGGTCTCTAAATGTGGTATATGCAAATAAGATATGCACACACATGTAGAGCAATGTCCAATGTCCTCATACCAAGTTTGAAAGCTCTCAGAGCTTGTTTTGATTATATCAATATTTTATCATATACTGTATTATGATATATCAATTTATGTTTGAAATTAATTTCAAGAATCCATTTCATATTTGAAAAGCTTATACACTCCCAGGCCAAATAGAGTGTCCACATGACTCAACTTCCTTCATCAAATGTATTCAGAAACTATGGATAGTTTTTAATATAAATTAAAAAATGCTTTGAAATCAATCAGCATCAAGCCCCAATATCTTCTTAATAATTTTCTAACTGTTTTCTTTAGAAGATTCTATGAAAATTTATAAGCATATTCATGAAATTTTTCTTAAACCTCAGAATGTTTTGTAGCTTCATTGTTATCATGCTGAATCCCATTTCTTGTTAATATTGAAGCTGAAGCTATTAAGGCTCTTTTTTCCCAGTGAGTACATGAGTCAGCAGCTGTTCTTAAGGAACCATCTGTAAATCAGTCAATATCCCAGTTCTTTAAAATCATTGAATGTTCTCTGTAGAAAGAATAGTCAGAAAAATTGATGTTCCACAGACCTATAATATTTACTAAATGGGGAATAGTGAAATGAAACTGAAATAAGTTATTGGTAGTGAGTTGCTAGGATTTGTTTATTCAATTATTCATTTATTTTTTCTAATCGCAGCACATTTTGCAACAGAGCTATGAATTCATTCAGAGTTGACTCTGGATTCACAGCTGTTGCTTTCTGCTGCTTAGTCAGTATGTAATGTTAACGAGCCTCTGGGAATTAAGAGGTTGGCTGAACCCACAATATTTCACGTTGGTATGAGCCAAACTGCCCAGCTGTTTAGGAAAAAGGAAGCTTTGCTTAACTTCAGCTTCCTTTTCATTCACCAACTCTGATTGGTTGTAGCAGCCTAATCTCTCATGACCTCTAGATAGTGATACAGTGTGCATACTCTTATGCACATGCAGCAGAGAGTTGTGAAACAGAGAGCAGAGAGTTGTGAAACTCTTACTAACAAACGCTCCTTGTTAAAAGCCATATTTCATTTGCAAAATGGGCTGATGTACTGTATATGCAGGAAGTTGAGGAAATGTATCGTTATTTGGTAAGGACATGTTTTTATTTATATATACAATTTTATTTATATCTGAAATCGTAGGCATCTCCCCTTGATCGGCTAGCTCTCTGCCTGAATATAGTATGAAAAACTCTGGTCTCGAACAACAACACGGGCTGAAATAACTCAAACCTGAGTGGTGTATTCAAACAAGCACTAGCGGTAGGGCGATCTGCTTAAACATAACAAACAACAACAAATAATTGGCAACAAGATGGGGTGGGAGAATGCACATCCTCCACCATCTTTACACAGGGGCTGTAATACTTAAACAAACACGTAAACAAAACTAAACACAACAAACCACGGCCAACCAATCAACGATAAAGATGGTGGAGGACGCGCGTTAACTCCCACCCCATGTTGTTGCAGATTATTTGTTGTCTCATAGAGCACCTTTAATACATCCAGAAAGCATACTAAATAATTAATTAGCTACAAAACATTTATTCTTTGTTTACAATTCCACCTAACCCATAAACACAAGCAGAATATTTTTCCTATGTTCCTGACCTTTGTTGTACCTAGGAGAATTTTATACAGATAATTTACTATCCAGAGTGTCCACCCAGTGAGCAGGAAAGAAATTGTGAGATAGAGAGAGAGAGTGAGTGAGAGAGAAAGAGAGAGATTTTAATTTAATAATCTCTTCCATCTCAAGTAATTATTTCCCAGTAATCTGTCTGAACTAAGCTTCATATTTCACATAGGCTATTTGGTAGAAACTTAACCTTCCCCCTCACTCAGTCCTCCATTAGCAATGGCGGTGGATCTGCCTGTCACCATTCGATCTCAGAAGCTTTTACTGATGTTCCCTAGCTGTCTGGCAGTCAGAGCCCTTTACTGGCTTTCTCTGGCCCCTTTCCACACATCCTGAGACTGTTCTCCACCACTATGTCACTGAATGTCACTTTGCATTAAATTACATTCACGGCTGTGCAAGTCACCCCTAATCAAGGTGAGGGCTTCTCTATGCAGGGAAACTGGGCCGCCCTTCTGCCTTCTGCTTCACAGGCATGAAGCAGCTGTTGCTAATGATGGATGCCTTGCTAGCACACAGGACAGGCGAACAGACCTGGCTGTTTTCATGAAGGCTCATGTGGTTGGTTGTTTTTCAAGCCTATTTTTCAGTCAAAAACTATTTTTGTCATATCAATAATAAAAACAACTCCACGTCATTCACTGTTATTGTTGATACTGCCTGGTCATTTGACTACATTGGTGGATTATTTTCGACCAAATGATTTTTCTAGAATAGAATTCTATGTTGGATACACGGTTCCATATATGGTGTATACGTGCTGTTTTTTGTGTAGATCTTAGGGCATAACAACATAGTTAGGCTACCTGGCCCTTGTTCCTTATTTTTCTGTATCTGAATGGCTTAGGCAACATTGAATCATTTTATTACATAATGTTCCTTGGTAAGAAAATTGTTTCTACTCACTTTAAGGGGTTTGTTTTGGTGGTTTTATTTATAGAGCAAGCCATTTCACTAACCTAAGTTACAGGATTAAAAACATTATTTTTTTGTGCAGTGAAAGAGGTGGTCCTGCTGACTAGTGACATTGTTGGAGAATTCAAAGTAATGTTTTTTATACCCTATATGCAGAGACTTCCTCATACTGGCCTAATCCCGAATTTGAATTTCGCACCACAGAGTTTTCTGGAGCGCTTTAATGGGGGAAGGGACTGGTAATCCAAGACACACTTGAACATATTTAGTTTCCACTGGAATAAAAGCTTTAATGGGAATCTGTGGTTACTGTATTTCCAATCCTCTTTCTCTAATCTGGTGAGGGATCTCCATTATCTGATGGGTACTCCTGCTTCACTGGTAAATCCCTGTGCAGGGTTGGAATTAGGTTTTAAAGGGCCCTTGCTGAGTGTAAAATAATTAGGTCTACCTTTGTACACGTACAACTTTGTTAGTCAAAATGAGTTGTCATGATGGTGTGATTTTTTTTTTTTAGTTCTTTGTTGGTCTTACTGGAACTTTTCGCCACTCAGTGTTGGGAAGTACATATCTCCAAATGGTCATTCTGGATTTTGTCTTCCTGTACACAGAGCATAAAGTAACTGTACAAAACAAAACTGGCACTGTAGCTTATCTAACCTCAAACATAGCAACTTCATTTATAGTCCAACTTATTATTACAGTAACTTTAAGTAATGTGTCACGATATATGTTGCAAAACACTCTGTAGTCATGTATTGAAATACCTTTTTAAAGCAACCTTTCCAGCTCTGCTGCCACAGGTGATTTAAGCTGTTGATGAGTCATCCCAAAATGGTGGAATGTCACCTAGGGAACATACTGGCATTTAGTGTTAGAAATGTCGAGATATCATCTGCAAACTGTGTTCATGTGCAATGTCCAACGTATTCCTTCTTTTAATTATTCTCCTGCGTTCAGTCCCTTACCCTTTGAATTATGATCAGACAGTGAAGATTCACATCCGTACAGTTTGTACAGCTATTTGACAGCACTCTGTCTGCTATAGACATATATAACACCTGACCAAATAAGTATGTGTCATTTCTCGTATTTCACCCAGTAATGTTAATACAATGCTCAAAACTAAACTTTTAGCTCACTTTTAGATTTGTCAGGATAATATTAATTTGATTCTGTGGGCCTAAGAATACTTTTCATTCCTCAAGAGATGAAAGATAAGTTTCACTTGGTACTTTATGTTACATGATGTGTTGGGTACTTTCAGTGCTTGACCTATTACTCTCAGTAGCTTGTAGAAGCGACCATATACTCTTTTTGGACTAATTTTTGGGATGCACTACTTTATTCTGCCTCATGAATAACTGCACTTTGAAAATATGTTTAAAAAATAAAAATGTGGTGTATGCTGTAAGCTTATCTGGCCCGCAACTGTACCGGACCTGGGCTAATACTAATTTATTATCACTGGGACGGCAGGTGGTGTTTCATGATGTGGCAGCCCTAACAGAGACGCTCTTCCCCATTGTGGAAGCCATGCAGAAGCACTTCAGTTCAGGCTCTGGGGCCTACTACAGCGACTCCATCTTCTTCCTGTCAGTGGCCATGCATCGCATCATGCCAGCTGGTGAGGAGGCATCTATGTTTTCATTTTGCAAATAATATGAGACTTACTAGTAATCAATAGGACTTAATTAACCAGTCAACTCAGTAATTCCTTTAGCTTATTCTATAGCTTAACTCTGGGGTTGAAACCACACACTTTAAACATTTAAAACCTGACTTTCTGCATAACCAGCATAATCATCTCATTTGTGGGAGAAATCCTGTTAACTTGGATAAGGTTCTTCAATTACATTAGGATTGTCCAAGAAGCATACTGGATTTGGGCTGCTTAAACATTTAAACATGCTCACAACATTGAGCCCTGTTACAGTAGGTAGTCCATCTATGTCCTATGCCCTACAAATTCCTAATTCCAACATTGCTTGGCATGAGCGACTGGTAGACCTGGTTTAAGACAGCATGAAAGTAACAACAAAAATGTGCACTGTAAAATGGTTAAATGTTAGAAGATCATGTTTAACTGGATAATATTCACAGTGTAGACTGGTTAAATGGTAAAATAATTGATCATGTATAGTGGTGGGTGGGCAGAACATCAAGGCTTGGGTTGTCATGTGTTTATATGATCGTTAGTGGAGAGTAACGTTTTGTGTAGAGAGATGCAAGACAGTCCATTGGGTGGTGTAATGGGCTGCAAGTCAGGTCTGTGTGTGTGTGTGCATGCTTGTGCGCTTGTGTGTGTGTGTTTAAATAAAATGTTAGGATGTGTTTGTGTGTGTGTTGTGAAGCAGATTTGTGCAGTCATTGTTGTGTGTGTTTGAAGTTCAGATGACCTGTGGATATAAACTTTTCCGCAGTCTCTCAGTTCAGGCCTTGTGACGCATAGATGTCTTCTTGATCTCAGTTGTTTGAACAGTCCATTATTAGGATGAGAGGAGTCCTTCAGAAACCTTTCTGACCTACAAAGTACTCTTCTGGAATAGATGTCTTGCTGAGCAAAGGGTTGGGTTCAGTTGAAAGCACTACTCTCTGCAGAGTACCACAATCTCTTACTCTGGAGATCCCATACCAGGGGATGCTGCTGCCTGTTAGAACACTCTCAACAGCTGAAGTCAAACTTTATTAATTATACCCTTGGTGTAACTTTTAATCTAATTTGTTTATTTTCTTACTTTATTTTATCCACTATGTTTTTATTTTTATCTTTGTAAAGCACATTGAACTGCCTCCTTTGTGTATGAAATGTGCTATATAATTGAACTTGCCTTGCCTTGAAGTTTAGAAGGCCTTTAAGTAGAAACCTTGAATTTCCTTGGTCAACAAAGGACGAAGAGTCATTGTCTGGACTACTTCAGAACATGTTGGGTGTTAACAGTCCATCTTAGGTTGTTAGTAATGTGAAGGCCACCAAGGCATTTAAAACTTGGAACTCTCTCTACAGGTTGTTCACAGATCTCAAGTGGGGTGCATTTGCAGCTCTACAGCCTCCTTTAATCCACTACCATTTCCTTGGATTTACTGACATTCAGTGTCAAACTGTCTGACAACAACAGACTGACAGATGTCAGACCACCCACTCTAACCACTTGTGAACGGGCAGGGAGAAAATGAAGTTTCCAATGACAGTGTGGCATTCAGCCCCAGGGCTTTCATCTTTGTGAGTAAGGTTAGGGGCTGAATTTTGTTCAGTCGTGTAATCCCAAATATTTCCTTAAAATAACTGTAATTAGATTGCACAATTTTCAACATAATGGAATGGATTACTTTAATTTTGTAAGATTATGTACTTTTTAACATAATAAGATGATGTAACCTTTTGCCTGCTGATAACTGAGGAAAGTGCAATGTCAGTCACACGACTTGGGTAATTTGGTCAGTTCTGAGCTCTGCAAGAGAAATATTGTGTCTTCTTGACCGTCCACATACCACAAGCAATTGTCTGGGTTTTCAAACGTGTGCTGAGATTCTAAAGGTTAAAGAGCAAAAATTTGTTCAATCCCTAAAATAATAATTAATAATCATACCCCCAGCCCAAACATACCCACACACACACACACACATTATAGAGAGAATGACAAGTTAAATCATTAGAAACAGCTAATCTTAACTATTGCATTATTGGCTTGAACAGTTCATCTTATGCCATTTGTCTTCTGTTGCTCATCAACAATTTCAACAATTCATTGAAGACTAGATTGTAGACCAGGAGACACAAAGTAGTCTGGGAAAGTTTTTTTATACTGTATATAGACAAAACTCTTTGACCGGTAATGGCATTTTGTCAGGTGAGCTCTCCTGTGTCATGGACCCTCAGTAATAGACAAACATTTTCATCTAGCTTTTCATCTTTTCCTCAAGTATTTATCATGTCCTCCCTTGCAATAACAACAAATAAACAAAATATCTAAGGTTGAACTAATGAATTACATATAAATTATCCTACACACGCTGTGGTTGACACATCTGACAAGTAGTTTTTTCAGTGTTTCTCAATTGTTACAAAGGCTAAAATGGACATGATTCTGAATGTTTGCTGTAGTCAGCAGTTTACTTTGTTGGAGATCTGGGCCAGAAGAACTTCTTCCAGTTTCATTCTAACCATCAAATGGTCAGTCTTTTGTAAAGGGAGCACTTAGAGCCACAGGAGTCGGATGGTCTCTGAAGGATAAGTGTGTGTTTGTGTGTCAGAAAAAGAAGGAGAGAGAGAAAGAGAAAAGGGGTCATCTCAGACACCTAATAGGCTGAATAGCTGTCAAGACATGTGTGCCCAATCAAGGAAAACTGTAGGCTGACTTCCCTCGCATCGGAGAGATCTAGTTTTGTTGTTTTGTATGTGACCATGCTGGCATTGCCTTGTGTACTTATCAGCTAGGGCTGCACGATTAATCTTTATCGCATCGACATTGAGATTTTAACTCCCGCAATAACCTAACCTCAGGAGTCTGAGTTTTTTTCCCCGCCTCTGACATTTGAGTGACAAGCCTATTAGCCAATCAAAATGGTTGAATCTCGAATCTTATGAACTTTGTTTCATAACTGCCAATGCATGTTTTTAGAAAACAGTAACGGATCTTCTTAGATCTCTGCAGAGAATTAGGCATTTAGATTTTTGAGTTTCATATGAAGAGTATAAATCTACAGAAAATTCTGCATGTACCCTATTGTAACACAACTATATGTAAATGCAAAAACAGAATATATTGCACAACAGTACAGTACTCTTGAAAACACAATCAAGTTTTTTTAACTTTATTCACACCACACACACCACAATCACTGTGCGGCATCATGTTGCTGAGCTGCATCGAGACACATCACCTCATTTACATCGCAGGCTATGATACTGTAATGGTGGCCAAGGTGAACCTACGCGGGTTTGGACGGACTCTTATTCCTGCTTCAGCCATTGTCGTGGCAGGGACAATTACATGGTCAATGACCATTGCTCGCATCTCGTCCATAATGATGGTGCAAGGTTGTCTTGCTCTCCCTTCTGGACCTTCTCCTCTCCCTTGTTGGCCTCCTCCTCTTCCTCATTGGCCTGCTCCTCTTCCTCCTCTGATTTGAACTCCTCTTCCTCGTTGGCCCGCTCCTCTTCTTCAGTGGACAGCTTTTCTCCCTCCTCTGAATCGAATTCCTCTTCCCCTCCCTGACTCTGCCTTCATCCATTGTGTTTGTTTGGAATCTTCAGCAAACTGAACTTATTTTTGTGCACTCTAAACTTGCTTTTACATGTGGTCACAGCATTAGTAACAAGTGTCTTCAATTTTGAGTGTTGTGTGTAATGAATGACGCCAGGTGTGTTCATTGTGTTCAAATATTGCTGACTTTGGCAAGCATTTTGCATCACATGAGCTTTCATTTGAGAATATGAACACAGTTCTTTTGCAACATGTGTTTTAGCAAGGAAAAATGTGTTTAGATTTATAAGAACGGAGGATTGTGTTTTGTGAATTGTGTCTCCATGTGAAATGTGTTTGTGATATTGGAATATGATGGCTAGATTTAGTAAATGTGTTTGAATGAATATAATAACATATGTGTTTAGGAATATTCCGGTATGCACTTCCAATACTCTTCCACACATGTAGGCTATTATTCAGGATCTTTTAAAAACTGTTTTAACCAGAATACTACCGAATTTGATGTTCATGTAACCATAGTAACAGACTCATACACTGCCTTCTGGTGGACAGCACTAGAATCTTTGATGCCTACAACTTGACAACTTGCTACGTTTGAGACGTTTTACTGAAGACAGCATATTAACATTGATAATGATGAAGGACTATAATAATAGTTCAAGTTTATCTTGGCTGCATAGCACATTATCATACATGCTGCATAATAACAATGTCAACAATGCTCTGGCATCACAGTCTGGCTATCAGATATTTTGTCAATCCCAATTAAGCACCTGTGACAAAGAACAAGGTCAGAGGGTCCAAAGAAGTCATAATGTGCGTTCACACTAGGTCCCTTGGACCGCACCAGAGTTTGTTTGGTCCACTGGTTTGGTTCTTTTTGATAATATACCGAACCAGGATGCGTAACAAATGTAATGTAAAACGTAAATGTAAAAAATGTAAAGAATCTTTACCTTTAGCATCGGTATTAGCAAATTGAACACAAGACATTTTGGAAGCTTGTGTCTGGAAGCTGGTGCTCATGACATAAATGGACCAGGGTGCAGAGACAAACTTGTAATGTCAACAGAGACCAGCTGTGGCAGGAGTCTGGGGGAGTAACCGGACTCGGGGTCCGGTCCAGTTAACCGGACCCAGTGTGAAAGCAACCTGGGCTGGTGTGAATTGGATGACCAGCCCTGCTGTTTCTTTGTGAGCAAAGCAATAACCTGAGGTGTGTGCTCTAAAGCAGTCATTTGCAGAGCGAAGCTGTACTACAGAAGCACATATTGAACAGATAGCCTGTGACTGAAGCGCAGCACATTCAGAAGCTAATGAGCAAGGCTTCATGGTAATTCTTTTTCCAGAAACTCAATTTTAGTTCAGGGCTCTTTGTTTTTAAGGGCAAAGAAGAATCTGAATTGATCCTTTTTCGGATGACACTGCCATATTGGGCCTGTTATTTAGAGATCAGGATGCGGCACCCTACCACTCCGAAATTAAACAGTTTGTAGACTGGTGTGATGCCCATCATCTTGTTGTCAATGTAAAGAAAACCGAAGAAATGATATTTGACCTTAGAGTGCTTTATGAATCAAGTCCATGAATTCATGGTACTCCAATAAGTCAGGTCACCTCTTACAGATATCTTGGTGTTCTGATGGACAGCTCACTTACATGGCATGTCCATATAGAGAGTCTTTGCACTAAGCTTCAGCAGACAATGTATTTTTTAAGACGATTGAGGCTGTATGGTGTCAATAGCAGGCTTTTGTTTTTATTTTTCAAATGGTCCTAGAGAGTGTGATACAGTATGGCATGCAAACCTGGCATGGGAATCTGACTGTTCAGTTAAAGTCCTAGTTGGGGCGTCTGGTCAAAACTGCACTGAGGATTGTGGGTCACCAAGATCAGGGTTACATACAGTCTCACTACGAAAAAGTCAGTGCTTAGAACACTGAAGGCACTGAAGATTTTAGATGACCCCACACACATCCTGTATCAGGAATTTGCCCTGCTCCCTTCAGGGAGACGCTTTAGGACACCAAACTGAAGATTAAACAAATAGAAAAATTCTTTCATACCAGCTGCCATAAAAATGCTTAATAGCAGATAGCAGGCTACCTTGCCTATGGCATGTTATGCCTTGCCCAGTTTTGACTGGCTTGTCTGGTGAAACTGTTGTTCTGTGGTGTTGTATGTCCCTTGCTGTTGGTTTTTATCTATACATGAGTGATGTGTGAGTCTGCGATGCAGTGAATGTTAAGCCCAAGACAAATTTCCCCTGTGGGGACAATAAAGTATACTCTACTCCACTTTTGAAACACACCCCGTTCAGGTGCTTGGTATCCTATATCAAGGAATGTTAAGAATGTTTCTGTAATATTTTGGTCCTACACGGGGCCTCCTGGGCCATCACAAAAAAACAACTTCAATCATTTTTTCCCTTGCAAATATTTACTGTAATTATGCGACTTGTTGACATTAGGGTGAATGGTAGTTGGTGCCCATTTATGCAAATGATAATGTTGTCAGCACACTCTTGTGGGAAGATGCCTTCAACCCTATTGCTGGTGGTGGACCATAATAAGCAAAGCCATTAGTTTTTAGCATTCTAAAAACAACCCTCTGACGTGGACACAGAACTTCAAAAGGCCAGCCATTTCCCCCTCCTGGAGACCTTGTAGGAATCACCGTGCATTTCCCTGCATGGCCCAGAGGGGGCCTGTCTACTCACATTAATATCCCCCCGTCCCCCGCCAGGCTTGTTCCAGCGATCGAATCCTCTCAGTCAATAGGAGTCTGAATGGAGACTGCTTTGCATTGTGGAGGCCCAATACTGAGTGACGTGTTTGGCTGTGGAGGTTGTAGGGTACATACAGCCAACTACCATCTGTGTGTAAGCAAAATTAGCCAATGGCTGTTACAATGAAAACTTCTTTTCCATTAGTAATAATCAAGAAAATCAATGTTAAGAATACAGATACATTTGTTATCATGAAATATCTGTGTTAATGACATATATATTTCATATATACAGTACATTTGAATTTTGTATTTTAGCTGATTGAAACCCCCACTTCCTGTGGAACTTCTAGGTATCTAGGTATTAAAATTAAAATATAGTTAGAATTGTTTTCATACTGTATGTTGATATACAGTTAACCAAAACGTTGGGGCTAGCAACTCCAAATACAGGTCATGCAACAGGTTGTATGTTAAAAATGTTAAACGTTAGCATGACTTTGTGACAATTTAGGGCTATGTTTAACTTGTCCCCATAACTGGATGTTAGGTAGTGGGCAACACTACAGGGGGAGCTGTTACTTTCTTGACTTGTAGTCAGGAAACAGTGGGTCGTCTGTTTCAAGGCTTTGTGGATTGTGCTGTTGGGAAAGCGTGGTGAGGACGGCACCTTCAGCCTCCTGTTCCTTGACCTACATTCCGCCTGCTCTCGTCTGAACTTCCCCTCCGACCTGATGAATCCTAACAAGTTCTGCTCCAGATGAATGAACATCAAGTTTAGCAAATAATGGGATGATCAGAAGCACTGTAGTCTGTGTGCAAACTGTGATGAGTTGGCCCTGGTACACCATTCATTTGTCTAATGTAGAGCTTGACGCTGATGTTGGTGAGATATCAAACTTTGTCGAACATGTAGGTCATTGAATGCTCTACAATGCTAAGCAATGTGGTGTTAAAAATTATTGACTGGATTTAAAAGCCAGAGCCATACAGATAAAAAAAAAAAAAATTAAAAGGCCTGGTGTGTGAAAGAGTACATTCCTAATGCATCATGACGAGAACTCAATATGCTGTGAGAAGATGTGTCAACACTAATTGTACGTTGTATTGTATTGTGGTAGACCGTGGTAATTAACTTTTGTGAAGTATGATAATGCTTTTAATGCTTTATGAACAGGTAATCCTACATTTTATAAATTTGACATAATCTATTAGATGTATATTATTTGATATCTAAACTAAAATGGTGACCTTATGTTCCTGTAGAAAATTGTGTTGAGGTAACTTGCACTTTGAACAAAAAATAATTTTATCCTTAACATTACCTGCTGTTAGGGTAGCTAGTGGGTATTTGGTAGCTGGCTGAGCTGAGCTAGCTTTTAGGTAGAGTTCATCTGATTGTGATTCCATAGTTTGTGTTTGGCAAACTAAGGTTAATATATGGGTGAGGTCAGTGAATGGGTGAGGTGAATACATAGTTTTTTTTTTTGTTTTTTTAACCTAGTTACATAGTTTTTTAACCTCTGACCTGAAATTTATACATGATGTGGCTCATACTCAGGAAATGACTGTGACCTATATTTCTATACGTAAAAGCAATTTAGTGTATATTTTTCTCATTAATCTTATTTAGAATGGTCAATTGGGCCATAGTGGGCAGAATGATGTTGACCTACTTTCTGTTCAAAGTAAGAGTAAGAGTTTTTTTTTTACTCCTACAGGAAATATATAGTAATCAAGAACTGATTTCCCTCTCCACTTCATTGTTAGTGGTATGGGCTCATTACCTCAGGAGCATGCAGCATGCCCTGATTAAGACTGTCACAAACCATGGAAATGTGTGTGGGGGAGAGAGAGTGAGAGAGAGAGAGAGAGAGAGAGAGAGAATCGTTTTTTTTTTCTTTAAACCTGGCAGTTCTGGGAAGTCACTTTGCTTTTTGCCGTAGGCGATGTGAAGCTAGTTAGAAAAAGCAGTCCTTTGATCACGCTGTCCTTCATCCGGTGTCCGTCCCCAGCCCCAGCCCCAGCCCAGATTCAGGGCACCTCTCTGCAGTCTGCTCTTTCAGCCTCTGTGCTCACGCTCACTGCACTGTTCTTTGTGAGGAGCAGATAGAGAATATTACGTTTGATCTTTTTTAACGGTTTGATCAGAAGCTGGGTGACTGAGGCTTTAAAATCAGGCTGACTTATAGAAGAAGCCTTTTGCACCGATACCTTGGCATTAATATATCCTTCTGCTGGTAACTTGGATAAATAATTCAAAGCATATTTGTGACACATTTTTAATTGGTCAATCTGAAGCATAGATTCTTAGTCAGGAGATGGAAAATGCCAAGCATCAAGGCACTAACAACAGTACAAGCATCTCAAATCCTGTCAATGTCCTGTGATGTCAAAAAAGTTTGTTCTACTTGTAGATTGTGGATTTTTCCTCCAACCGAAAGCAGTCACAGAGGAAATGACAAACACAACACTCTTGTGTAAACAGACAACAGTTTCAGTGTGAGTGTGATCCTTAACTGGGATTATGTGGTATCTGTTTGCTGTAGCCAGTGTCTTTTATCTTTGACTGTGAAACTCATGCGGCGGCATTGTGTGGTGGACTTCCTTGTTTTTAGTGGAGCTAGGGAAGAGGGGCGATTGACACTCTGTGGTTTTAGTTGATTTCCGGGCGCCTGTTTGGACAGACATCAGTCCGAAATCCTCCCGCAGCAAATCAGCACAGTTGCGTCTGTGCTTGTGTCATGTCAGTCCACATTGTTCTAGGTTCAACAAGCTTAGTTTGCGCTGGATGTTTTCCTTTCCAAGTCGACAGCATTGTCTGTATGGTGAGATGTCCCAATGGCAGCACTGGGTTGTGTGTTCCTTTGTACATTTCAAGGCTGGCATTATGCTCTTTTAATGTCACCTATATCAATCTTTAATCTGTACATTTTTGACAGCATTTGGTCTGGTAGATATTAAAGCATACCATAATAACAATGGTTTACATGCACACACACACACACACACACACACACACACACACACACACACACACACACACACACACACAGACAGACACATGCACTGCTGCCTCTGCCTCCTAAAAAAAACACCTTCCACTTTTGATCTGACATTTGTCTAAAGCAATGTCCACATTCAGCTTCCTTCTCTTTTTTTCTCCCCTGACAGATATGAAGCGTATTGTTCAGCTGGATTTGGATTTGAAATATAACTGCAATATCAGGGACCTCTTCCAGGAGTTCAACCATTTCCGACCCGAAGCTGTTATTGGGATTGCTCAGGAAATGCAACCTGTGTACAGGTAAATACAGACAGTCATAGTAATATAGAATACTTCTATAGTATGGATGAAGGACTTTTCGTATAAATCCTAGGTGTCAATAGGATGGAAATAGTTTGGATATTTATAGTATACATGAAATGCAGCAGCACCTGACAGTCATTGTTATTCCTTACCAATGTGCACAAGCACACACACTTTCATGGGCACATGCATAAAAGATAAAAGAATGCGCATGTGCACACGCGCACACACACACACACACACACACACACACACACACACACACACACACTTTCATGTATAAATCCATAAAAGCACACATACACAGGCACGCACACAGGCACAGACACGGGCATACATACAGTCACACACACACATGTGTGTAATTCACATGACCGTGCGAGCTGAATGGGCCCGTCGACATGATTGGACAAACTCTTTATGTATTAAAGGTTAAATTTCAGGTTAACCATCACCATCAATTAATGTGTGCATAAGGTGTTCAATGTGTATATATTTGAAGTGAAATTTGTCTTGAAATGCGTTAAAATAACATTTATTGCGGTTTGAAAAAAGGCAGCGAGTTTGTTGTTATTTCCTTGTTACATCACGAAAGGAACTCATAGTAATCGGGACAATCTAAAATGCTTAATGTGTAAATGCAAAACGTAGCTCAATGTACCAAAACAGCGATCAATCATCACCAAATTTCTTATGAACGTCTCTTTTTAGGCCTACTTTCAGCTCTCTAAATATCAAAACCCAAAACTATGGATGATACCTACCCTACGCTTTTACCTCTACATAGGCACCCATTGTAGCCTACAGACAAAGCTTAACGTAGCTTAATGTACCAAAACAGTGATCAATCAAAACCAAGTTTCTCATGAACATTTATAGACATGCTTACTTTCACCTCTCCAAATATCAAAACTAAAATCCTAATATTATAGATTTGTGGGTTAAGCAATACTCTTCCATAGGCGCCCATAAAGAACATAAGTGAGGCCATTCTCGCGCTAACGCAATGCAATGGAGAACAAGAACGACTGGGAGACAGCGGTGGAAACCCAACAAATCCTTTATGGACCGTAGCCCTACAGTGTTGAGACTGTCAAGCGTGAGAGAGGAAATTATCAGGAATCATGGCCCTGAAAGAGTTATTGAAGCTTGGTGTGAGGAGAATGAATGGAGCGTTGGTCAGCTGTCCTGGTGAGTAGCTAGCTGGAGTGCTAATATAAGATATTCTCAAAATCTGGCCATAACGTACAATAGCAATGAGGGACAATGACTGAATACATTATTTACATGGTGTCAGTAGTCTTAATCAGAGTTGTAGTGATGCACATTGTAACAGGCAAGTCATCATGTCAAGATGCATCAAATGTCAAGTAAATGTTTCTTTATGTGGTATCCTATATTCCTCGTGGTTTAATTAGCAATGCCCATCATCAGAAAGAAAAGAAATGTACTAATATCGTCCTGATATACCTCTCAAAACTAATTACACTAACACAGTTCTTGCGGTGAGTTCCTCTCGTGACGTAACGCTCTACCTTGCGGAAGAGAGAGGTAGCGGTTAAAAGTACAATTTGTTCATATTATATTCAAAAATGACCTTACAAAACTAAGTTTGGTAGTTCGAATATTTATGTATGGTGTAATAACCACATTGCATTAACTCTGTAACTTTTTAACCTGCAATTTACACTTTAAGGATAAATCTAAGAGCATCAAGCCTGTCAGTGGTGTTCAGCAGTAATGATTTCGAATGGATGCCTTTCCAGAGATTCACTTTCCATTAGCTGTCAAAAGATGGCAGCTGCTAGGTTTGAAAAGCAGCACTTTAGATACAAATATATATTATTCCACTGTCTTTATCCCCCTGAACTGACATGTGTAGAATGGGTCGAAAGCTAAATAACTAAGGGACACTGTTTGTTAGCCCCATTGCTACTTTGAGTGGCCTCAGAAGCACGTGCAATAGGAGCACGAAGGCGCACACGTGCTAAACCAAATCAATGCTACCCCGTGCCCAAGCACCACGCGCCTCTGGCACTTTAGCTAATGCAAAAAGTCCACAGGTTGGGCGCTCTATACTTTTATCTTGGTCCTTCCATCAGCATGCTGGACTACTATTATTACAATAAAAGTATTGTGCCAGTAGCATTTTGGATTATTTAGATTAACACACTGCTTTACAGTAGAAATTATACTTAGTCTATACTCCATGCAATTACTCTCTTACTTCCGTTATTTATCTCTTATTTAATTATATTGGGCAGCCGTGGCCCACTGGTTAGCGCTTCGGACTGGTGACTGAAGGGTTGCCGGTTCAAACCCCGACCAGTGGAAACCCCGACCAGTGTTGTGCAGGCAGCTCACTGCGCCGGGATTAGTGTGTGCTTCACTTCACACTGTGTGCTGAGTGTGTATCACTAATTCACGGAATGGGATAAATGCAGAGACTGAATTTCCCTCACGGGATCAAAAGAGTATACTTCTTCTTCTTCTTCTTCATATATATTGTACTATTTACTGTTTATATCTGATTTGATGTCCTCTAGTATAATGTTTAATAACATAGAATAACAGAAAAACACAAAAACATCTTGATAGATAGCACCACAGACAACAAAGTATGATTATAAGACAATATACAATAGCTGTTCATGTTATTGCATGAGGGTTACTCCCTTACTTGCTCCTTTAGTCAGAGGAACCCTATAACGCGTTCCAGACTTCAGAAGCTCCAACTGTCTATCAAGTGGATGGGAATCTGCCATATTCTTCTAGCTGTCCTCCGCAGCCTCTCAGTGTAAATTGGTCAGCTGTTTGGAGGTCTGTGGAGATCCTACTTGGAGATCCTACTCTGTTCTATTCTGTTCTATTTTGCTATTTCTTATAGTATATTAAATATGCTCAGTTGACAGCCAAGAAGTGTGTTTCAACACATTGGCCATTGAATGAAACTAGCTTAAGTGTCAGGTCTTGCTTTTTGCAACAACTCCTTGGAACACCATGTTTACAGAAACATCAAGCAAACCTACTGATCTGTTCCCCCTCCCTGATCTGGTTACTATATGTCTGAAGCTCTGGCTCAGCTGCAGAACTGGTCTGTTCTCACAGAGTGGAGTGTCTACGAACATAACCTAGAGACTCACACAGATGCAGTGTTGCGTTTCATCACACATTGCATGGACACTGTCACCAAAGAAAAGCCGGTCCAGGTCTACCCCAACTGTAAATAGGAATCAGAATCAATTTGTGTGTGATCAAAAAGTGTACTTGCATACACCCCTGACCCCCACTAGTTTGACCCCTGAATCAAATTGGCTGATGACATCACTCTATCACTCTATCAATGCTGCCTACAGAAATGAGGTCCAGCACCTGATAGAATGGTGAAAGGTAGCTAAAGGTTTCACTTTTTTGCTGACTAAAGCCCTTTATTTATTATACTTATCTTTTTTATGTCTTGTACTTCCCACTTGCTACTTTTCGTGCACCTTTGTGGCCTAATTTTCTCTGATGTGGCAACCCCCCCATGTTTCAAGGGCCTTTACCGGGACAAGGTTTCATTAGCGGGATTGATTTTCTGTAAAAGGTCAACTAAGGCCATGTAATCTGCATAATTAATCAATTTCAACATCTCATTATTTATAGTAAAATCATTTGTAAATAAGGAAAACATCAAGGGTGATAAAACACTACCAGGTGGGCAGCCTGTGTTTATAGTGAACACAGCTGACTGTTTATCACTGGTAAATAACCTCTAGGGGTGGTAGAAGAAGTCTTTGATCCAGATAATTAGTCCCGTGTCAGCATTCCAATATGCAACTTTATAGAATTGTAGGCTGCACTATAATCAACAAATAGAACCCTAGAGCAAGACTTGGTAGTTCAAGTTGTTTCTAGACTGAGTCTGACAAGACTAGCATAACATCATCAGTACCTCTATCAACCAAAACTCCATAGCACACAATATAAAGGTGATGGCAATTGGTCTGAAGTCTTGCCTGGTTTGGTCAAGTCAAGTTCGGTTTTTTTATATAGCACATTTCATATGGTATACATAGACACAATGTGCTTATCCTACACTAGGATACTGTCTTGTAAATCCACTTGCCAATTAGAAATAGAAAGGGGCTGTGGAGATGGGAAAGAGCTTGTAAAGCCATGTCAAAGGAAGAACAGTGTTGGAGTATTGTTCCTTCTCTTTGAGCTCAGAAGGTTGGAGAAGTTTTTTTGTCTCTGAACCAATCATCAACAACCGGATGCCTGCAGTAGCAATGTTTGGGCTTCTCGCCGCTGTAGTTTTCCTGTATGCAGTCTAGACTCACTGGCAGACTCCCTGCATGCTGCTGGGGCATGAAATATTTTGCTCAGCTCTGTGTTTGTACCAGCTGTTAGTACAGTAAGATGATGCCTTTTAAAAGTTAAGTGCATGCTGTAGTTTCTGTTTATATTCGGTTCCACAAACATCAGCTTTCTTTGACAGTACATTTACACAACTTACTCTTTCCGTTTGATGTAAAGCACATCTCAGCATTACTTTTGGTTTGTAACAAGCAGTTATTAAACTTCTGTGCAAATCCCATACTTCAGATCTCAAGGCTACATCCATAATCATTTTTCAGATCAACACTAGATGGAGCTGTAGATGGCTTATTACCCTTCATTCAGGGCCTATCTCTTTAGTGGCACCTCAGTCTGAACTGGCTTTATACTGTAAACTAAATTTGATTGCCAATCGGTGAAATCGAAAAACAAAAATCCTCTAGTTCACTTTTGGTCAAACAAAACTCATGAACATACGCTGTATAAATAAAAAACCCTTTTTAAATTAAGCAATACATTTTATTAGACTTTATTATTATATTGGATGACCATACCAACCAGTTTTGGCCACAAACAGCAGTCCCTGAACTATAGTGGTGAACAATGAAGTGGCCAGTTCAGCAAAGTGAATGATTACCTCATCAGCAAATCATAAAAGAGAATCTTGTTGTTAAGGAAGATTAAATATAAATAAATTGTTTACTTTGTTACTTAATTTCATTCTGACCTAGTCATTTTAGTGCCTCATCTTCTTGGCTATTTGAGTAAACAAGATGACTGAGCCTCTATTTAGCACGTCCTCACTAAGATTCGCTCACTACAAGATGGACTACATAAGGCATAACCATTGTGTAGTTATCCTCTGCAACATGTTTTATCTTGTGAGTGGACGGTTTAAATAGGGGCAGAGATTGTCAACTTGACCACTGTAGCCTCATAGTGTTCTAGAGGTGATGCTGTGGTACTGGCAAGTGATAGTACCTTGATGGTGTTCTCAGATATCCGTAAGCAGCAAAACTGTTGCTATTAATAACTTCTACACAGGTGCAGGCAAAATACCCTTTATTACATGTACATGGAACCATTGATATTATGGTTGTACAGATAATAATAGCAGGAGAACTGTTCCTATTAAGGGCACCGGTTGCTGGGTGCTGGGCGCAAGTGGCTGGGTGGCATGGATTAGAAGATTGGAAAGGGGGGGATGAAATTTGAAATCTAAGCACCTTCAGTTCTTCGAGTAATGAATGTTTAGTTTCCCTGCCCCTTCCCCTTGTGTGGCAAGTCACATATGGGCTTGTTTTTGACCCAGTCTCCTTGTCACTGTTCCATTTTTCCACTTGTTTGTTTATTCCTAGCAGCCGTGTCTTTCTTTGGAGTGTCACTTGTTTCGGAAGTGTTAGAGTCCGCCTCCGCCCTGTTACCTCCAAACCTCTCGGTGGGGCCTAGGCCAACCTGAGTTGACACCTGGTGGAGAGAGTTAGGTAATTGTGCCAGCTGAACAACCCTTGAAAGGAAGCAGGACCTTACTGTCCTTAGGGTCACCTCGGCCTAATGACTCAAGTGCTTCTGGTCTCTTTGGGTTGTGTAATAATTCTGGAAAACAATTGTGGCCCCCTTAAGTGTCTCTAGTTGCCACCTGGGGCGTCACAGTGGGGAAAAAAGGGGAAGGATTTACCAGGGCCCCAGGTAGGGTGAAGGCCCTATAGCGTTATTTTCCTTAAAATATGAATATAATTTAAAATGGCATGCGCACAGCTTTTGCATAGGGCCCATTTGGTGCTACACCCCTGGTTTCCACTTGCCAACCATCTCTCTTCCTCCTCCTCTTGATGTCCTTGCTTGTAGCAGCACTGAGCACAATATGGAGAAGGCCAGTTTGTGTGCAAAACAATGGGGCAGTATAGGGGCTTCAGTATAGGGGCAGCATTTGTGTCACAGCACATGCATACACACACCATGCCATCTGCTCAAGGTTGCAGAGCAACAATGATTTAAGAATCACAGGAAACATGCTTAGTTGTCAGCAGGGAAACAGACCCCCCTTCCCCTCCTCCCAAAACACACACACACACTTCTTTCACCCTCTCTAGTTAAGAGGAAGAGTTGGTTTCACCGTGATGACATCTTGTTGGAATTTGCCAGAAGGATGTTTTCAAGCTTTGTTCTTGCCACAGATCCCAAGGAGGAAACCCAAACACAAACACACTGTAGCAGGTCAGTCTAGACTTGAGTGACTTCAGTGCTCAATGCCTCCCAAAGGCAGTGAGACTTGTTAGAAGGAGTCCCTGTGGGAAGTTGCTTTTCTGCAAACACGTGTACTTCACCACACTGTCATGTTGATTATTTGATCTTGTTTTGCCAAATTCCCAAATTTTTCTTCTCCACACTGTTTTGGAAAGCTCACATTTAAGTTCACAAAGAAGTTTACTTGTAGTTGATTATTGCCTGCAAGTGCATTGTTGTCTGCACTTGTGTGCAAGCTTTTGTAGCCCAGATCGTAGGCCTATAGTCAAACTGGAATAGAATCAAATTCCTGGAAAAGCTGTCTTTCAAAGTTTTATGTAATGAGAGGAAAAGCATTCCCCAAAATCTAGCAGAAAATCTAGCCGAGTCTAAACAGATAATTTCTAAAGCAAAATATCAACATATTGGTGTGTATGCCAGGTGTAGCATCTGCGATTAGGATCTTTTTTCATAGAAGGTCTCTCTGTTTCTGGGAACAGTTCAGCTCTTTGGAGACGGGTTTTCCTTAGCAACAGCCTGCCTTGTTGCCGAGTGGAAGGAGAGGAGATACAGAGACATGCAGGAAAATGCTGCTTCCTTACTCCACAGGCTTTGATAGATTGTGTTAATAGGTCATATCATTACGACTGAAAGGAGGTCACATGTAATGTATCCCTCCCCACTCTTCGTAAGGAGAGAATGGAGGTCAACTTGACCCTGTTTTAATTGACCACTTGTCTAGGGAAGGTTCATTAAAAGTCTCTTGTGCTCATTTTTCAATTCATTATGATGGGTCGTAGTCACGTCAACCACTGATACTGTTAATAAACCTTCCATTGCCAGTGGTTCCACTGCTCACAGTTTTATGTTATGTTTAGGCCACACCAATAAAATTAGTTGGTTCTCGGATTCGCCGCTTGAAAAAAATGCAAAATGAAATAAAAATAAAATTGAATTCGAACTCACACGAACATAAAAAACACCGTGGCTGATAGCTATAATACTGGAAAAAAAAAAGCATTGCCACGTTCACGTGACGTCGAAAACCAATCAAATCGCGCCTTTCACTTCAAAGCGCAAGAGACAAGAGACATGATATGAGGAAAGATGCCGGTGGATCCTGCTAAGCCAGTGTTTGCAATTTTTAGAATATTTGATCAGAAGAGAAAAACATTTGACAAGTGCATTGAAATTAAAGAGGATGAGAACTTTGCGCAGTTGTAGGCTACTCACGGTGCCGAAATCAGTGAGTATGCTTGTGCAACTCTGTGGAGGTGAGTTTGATATTTCATTGATTGAGAGGCGAAAAAACCCATTCAAAGTGTTTCGCCATCAAAATCAATCAATAAATAAATGAATAGCAAATAGCATGTGCCTACACACTCACATCCTCGCGCGCACACACACGCTTCTCTTTCTCATGCAAAAAAACTGTCTCTTTTCTAGATTCACGTGACTGCACGTTGATGAATATCCATCTCCGTTGCACTGATAACGGAGTTTTAGTCACTATCTAATTGCTATCTGGTGAATCAATGCGATTTTGACGTTCTAATGCCCTGTGACAAAATGAGTTTGAACGTAGGCTACAGCAGCCTAGACTTAGTCATACCTCAATCCACAGCCAGCTTACTTGGTGCTTAGATTCACAAACTTTTAAATATATGACAAACCGTCAAACCTTTACATAACAGAATGACAGAATTATGAATTTGTACATTGCCTAAAACCTGCATGACAAAAAGTGTGCTGTGAGGTGTGAAAGTCAAATTTATAAATTAGGCCACATCTATTTTCCTAAACACATGAGTAAATGTCTTCAATGAACATTAACTGTGAATGTGCTAATTTACCATCAGAACATTTATTTTTATTTTTATTTCGCTCGCTCGGTCCATATTTTTCCAGAAAAAATCCGAGAACCAACTAATTTTATTGGTGTGGCCTTAGTAGGCTACTGTAACTATGACCCACTTGATCAAAATGCATGGAATCAAGAAAAGACATGATGTTGCGTACATACTGATTTTATGCTAACTGCTATTTTTTTGTTTTTTAGGCGTTTGGGCTGATGGCACAAAGTTCATTATTTGGGCATTATAATCCTGTTGTGTTGATGTGTTGATCATATGTTATTTTCTACAGTTCGTGAAAAAATGAATATTTATCTTAATTTAATTTTTTTTATTTGATTAATATCAAGTCAAATTTCAAATTACAAATTGCATTTTTTTTTCAAGATTCAAACTCAATTTGAAGTTCAGAGAGTGCTTTTGAGTTTGATATGGAAGCTGATAGAATTGTCTGTGCACAAGGTACAGCATGAATTGAGGTGGGGCTGTGATGGGTTAGTATTTTATCTGAACAACATGTTAATTGGCTTTAAGTCTTAAGTGCGTTGGTTCTCTGTGGTCTGTCTCAGCCCTAGTCATGAGCATGGCTTTACCAGCGGGGTAGAGGAGGTTTAAGCATCTATTGTTCCTGCTGTCTGGCTCTCTGTGAGCATCACTGTATGTTCCACGTTGCACATGTTTGTTCAAATGAGAGAAACACTGGAACGAGGAAGAAAGGGGATGGAGAGAGAGAGAGAGAATGCAAGCAAAGCAGCATGAGGAGAAGTCAAATTTTGCCGCATCTGCCATCATTAATCTTTGTCTATGCTTCCAAAGCAATTTCCCATATCTTTAGAGCAAGATAAATGTCCTAATGTTTTTTTACCCTTATTGAATTGATTGTCTTTTTCAAGTGCCTACTCACTGGTTTATTTCTTTTGCATGAGAGGGAAGGGTAAAACACATATTTGTATTTCACAGATTGTCACTGGTGTCGTGTCACTTTGGTGCTGTGCAACCTAATGTAAATTAGGTTATACTGTAGCAGTTGAACGTCTGTGAGGATTCTCTTTATCACATTTTCACATATTAAATTCAGTTTATTATTTATTTTTTTTTTTTAATTACCACATAATAACCTGACTCAACCGGCACACCAATGCATTGCCTTCTTAACATAAGTACAGAGCCAAAGTTTGAAACAACAAGAACATGGAAATAGAAACTCAGGATTGGGCACTTTCATGCCTGTTGGTGGCTGGTGCTAATTTAACTGTTTTCTGTGATGTTAATGCAACTCCAGCCTTTGCTACTGTACAAAAGCCTTCAGGCAGAAGATCTTTGAAAACTAGCAGTGCAACTTCTCAAAAGCACAGTCTGACTCTGAACAGATAACTTTCTAGAATGCTAATACTTGTTCAGTGTAGTTGAGGGTGGGCACTGTGAAAGCTTTTGTGTTAGATTTTTATGGAGTGGTATGACCTAGACTAGAACTTCATAGTGAAGGTCATAGACTGAATCTGTACTTCACTTGAACATCCACCATGCATATTAAGTTGATGGTACCAGTACATTCTAGAAATTAGATTGTAAAACCTTTTTAAGGTCCCATGCTCTATCCCAGACATAACCTGTGTGCTTGCAAACATACCTTTTTTATCTGTATGTATGTGTGTTTTTTCTGTGTTTGTTCTGTGTCTCCATTTGTGTTGTTTTTCAGTCATACATATTCTAATGGTTCTGTCTTTTGCACTGTCTGTCTGCTGATGTCTGGGTGCATAAAGCTTCATGATGAAGACTATTTGTCCTGGTGAATCTCTCTGTATTTCGGTCTGTGTGTGTTTTAGTTTTGGTTGACTGGTCTGTGTTTAATTGCTTTGTAGATATGTCCTCAGACCCTACTTATGGCCAATAGACTGTTTTGTGCAGCTCTACTGTATGGCTGGATGATAATGATGATGATAATGATGATGATGACGATTTCTATATCCTGGCACATTCCCTTCGCTGCTTCTCATGTAATTCTTGTTTTAGTAGATGAGACTTGGTTTTATTTTCTAATTTGTTTTCTGAGATCCACCAAATTGGCCTGTCTTCTCTGCCAAAACAAACAAATCGTTGCACCCCTCTTGCCCTCCATCAGTCAGGTTTGTCCTGACTTTGAGGGTTAAACTTTCCTCTGTGGATGGTACCCGATGTCAACCATGATGGTTTCAGTCTGTGTTTGGTCTATTCAGTTTTGTTTGTTTAGAATCCCTGTGGCTGGGGATGGACACAAAAACATGATTGTTTGATTGTTTTCACGTTGTGTCCTGTGCTTGTGCTTTCCTGCTGTGCTGCTGGCCATGCCAGGCTTTTTCGTTCACACAGGAAGTGATTACAGAAAACAGCCGGTCCTTACTGGCAGCTCATGGACGGCTCCAGTTTCTGCAAACAGATCTGTATCACGCTTCATGTTGTTCTAGGTCCCGCTCCATTCCCTCTTGCTCCCAACTTTCTCCTTCCCCCTCTTTCTTTATCTCTCTCTCTCTCCCTCTCTCTCTGTCTCTCTCTCTCTTTCTCTGTCTCTCTCTTTCTCTCTCCCTCCCTCCCTCTCTCTCTCTCACCTCATCCTCTCCCTCTACAGTGTGTTGGAAACCCCCCCTTGTGAACCAGCTGCTCACGTCATCTACCAGAATGCAGCCCTCCTCTCCAGCTCTTACTGAACATCTCCCCACCTCCTGACACGTCATGTCTGTTACTAAGGGCCAAGTTTGGCCAGGGTATGTGTGTGTTCACACACAAGTCAAGCTGCCCAGTGGGGCATTGTGTAAACTAAGCCAAAGGATGAAGTGTTTACCGCCTTAGTTGCTGAAGACATAAAGGAATGTTTTTTTTTTCCAGACAGGATTTTTTCTTGTGAAATATAGGTTGTTCTTCCGTATCACATTATTTATCATCATTAAATTAATCTGAACAGTACAATGTGTGTGTAGAGGTTTAGTTGTTGTATGATATGATAGGACTAAGTGTACCAGAACAGATTTTTAAGATGTTTCACATTCTTGGCAGCATACTTTTTCCTTTAATGCTGCTGAAAACATCTAGCCGTTTAACCACAATGTCAACAGCTAAAGGCAAGCAGTGCTGACACATTTAGGTATATCAACCGTTAAAAAAAACATTTTTAAAAAAATATTTTCTTGGTACTGTAGGTTTGCTTTCACTCATTTATTATGCCTACAGTATGTTACGAATGTCTTCTTCATATCCTGGACTCAACCCAGCCTTTAGGTCTAATGATGGGCCTATTGTAGCCTTCCTACGCAATTCCGCTTGATTATCATCTCCCTGCTACTGTACTGTAGTCTGGATTGGACTCCATTAAGCTTGTTGCCCTTGGGGGCATTTTTTTTCTGGATCAAATCAGCAAGCAGAGCTATCAGTCAAGGGCTGATCTAATCTTCTAAAACATGAGAACACCTACCACATACCAATAGTTTTTCAATATGGAAGGGCCAGACTCTGTGAATGAAACGCAGTCTAGTTTTATACTCGTTATAGTGTAGCATGAGCAATCTCTGCAGTGGAGATTTCTGTTCCTTTTCTGGGCATCCTCTTGAAGATGGTGGTGCGCACCCACGCTCCCTGGTGCACTGTGGGTGACATGTTGCAGTGACAGGGGGAGAGTAGGTGGCCAGTGCCTGGCTTGATCCTGGCAGTGGTGATGGTAATGTCACTCTTTCTGTGCTACTTGCTACTTCCGGGCTGCAAGAAGCTTTGCTTTGCAAGGCCTGTAGCCCACTGTACCACCCACACACCATGAACAAAAATTAAGAAAAAAAGAAAGAAACAGAAAAACAGAGAGAAAGATAGATGGATAGAGGAAAGAAATAGGTACAATAAAAGGAGAACTTAGTTCTGTAAATTCTCCAGTCTCTACTTATAGAGTGTGTGGGCTCACTGGCTGTAAAATGTGGCCTTAACGTTCCTGCCAAAAAGGGTTGATGATAAATGAGTCCCATTTGAGAAACTACTATACAGTATGTGTTGCATGAGAGATTCACATTAAATTTAACCTTGGTAGTTTTTGAGGTCTTTGCCAAGTTTCACATTCATGCTGTCTTTTAATGAGTTTGTGTTGATGGCCTGCCTGCTTACGTCTTCATATCTCTCCAGGCTGAGGGTCAACGATAGATTTTTTGCCTTGCCAGCCATCTGCTTTTTTGCTCTGCACCCTCCGGAACAGATTGTCTGAGTTTTTCCTTTTCCATTGTCAGGGATTTATTAAAGTTTTACAGAAATCTCTTTCCTTCTTTCTGTCTGTCTCTCGGTGGGTGTCTCTCTCTCTTTGACTTTCACTCTATGCATGAGTGACTGAGTAAGTGTGTATATATATATATATATATATATATATATATATATATATATATATATGTATGTGTGTGTGTGTGTGTGTATATGTGTGTGTGTATGTGTGTTCATTTGCATGCACGTGTGAACCCAAGTATTACATGCTTTTTTCCTCGTCCTCCCCTTGTTCCATTTGAGTCTATTTTCTTCCCTGAATATTCCCTGTAGACCACACACACACACACACACACACACACTGGCAGTACCATCACATGCAGGATGCGCTTTTGGCATCAGAAAGTCATCTGTGCTCCTGGGCCAATTTATTGCTAATGGATGAAGCATCATTACGAGGAGGAACGGACTCACCCCTGGCTCTGCATGCTGCACACGTCCTCCTGACGAAAAGTAAATCATCAGAAAAGATGTCAGATCTCACCCATGCCTGCCGCTGCCTCATCTGTAATTCATTACAAGGTGGTGCATCCTCCTCACCGCAAATCACCTTCTACGATGTTACATAAGGCCCTGTTCTTCGAGCCAGCAACCTGATGGTTCATTCACAGAGGAGAATTACTGCGTGTGCCGCCTAGCCATAGCGTGTCCCTTCTGCATGTCCCCATTGTCATTGAAGCCTGTTGATGTGGGAAGCGAGTTGTTGAATAAAGTTAGATAATAATCTGAGGAACACACCCACACATGCACAGCTGGATAGGGACCTGGGTGCTCAGGGCACATTTGCATTCATTTGTAAATTACAACTGATTGGCAGTTTCATGGAGACACCCATTTTGTGTCTCACTCTTTCAGTGTCCTTATTGTTAGGTGATATTAGACTACATTGGTGATATTAGTCAGACAGTCAGTAAGAGAGTGAGAGAGACAGACACAGTCAGTCAGACAGACAAAGGCTGGGATGAAGCACTGGTAGATTCCTATTTTGAAGCTTCACCCTCTGCAGCAACAGGCTGGAGATGGTAATTGTTGTAGAATTTTGTGGTGGCATGCATACTGTACACTTTTCCTGTCAATCCGATGCAACAGAACCTAGATGAAACCCAATGGGGGGTCAGTTTATATGGAAAACACAGGACTATGTTTTATGTAATACAGTATTATATATATAACACACACATCACGCATCATTCTCTGTCTGTAGCCAACTCAAAACTTCTCCTTGAAAGAAACCACATCTCTAAGCAAGGGTTTTACTGAGTCTTATTCATTCAACCCAGTCCATGCTAACATGGAGGCCTTGTGCACTCCAGCTGAACTGTAATCAGGGTTAAGAGATTTAATAACTGCTTGATACACTTGGCCACTTGGTCAGAGCTAGGTGAAGGTCAGAAGGAACCCTGACACCTCTGGTACAGCGGCTAACTTCCTGCTCGTAGCCTAATTGATTGTACACCTTATAGGCTCCACTCAGCAGGACACGGGAAGCCCAGAATGGCGGGTTGCGAAACAATGTGATGGCTTCAGATACAGTAACTCACAGACTGGAATTTAAGGTGATCAAGCCGAATGGGAATGACAAAAAGTATACTGTAGCTGCAATATAAGTCATTGTTATTTTATGAGTCAGATAGTTTGTGAAAATGAAAGAGTTTCGTTTGACTTTTGTATCGATTTGGTATTGTGTTTTTTGAGATGACCCAACTTTTAAACCGGGACTAAGCAGCATTCTGTTTTTCTCTCTCACAAGCTCCCTCTAAAGACCGCTGTATTGCATTGTATTGTACTGCATTCTATTGGGGGCGGACCGCGCTGCTGAACATTGCAAGTGCTGTATCTACCGCTATTGGCCACGGTGGCGCATTCTACACCGTTCGTTCGCCGTGTAATGACTAATTTTAGCATCCGAAACAGTATGAAACGGATTAATTAAATGAAAAATGTTGCATAGTGGGCCTTTAAAAAAAATGTTCCTAGTGAGTATTGATCAGTAAAAGCGGTATATGCCAATTCAGAACAAACCCCTAGTTGTAGTTTTTTTTATGCTTTTTAAGGTATCTTTAGTTTGAGGCTTTTCATAGAAAAGGTATAAGAAGGAAAATGCAAAGGTTGCTCACCAGTTCTTTGTTTACTGTAATGTTCCATCCTCTGTATATTATGTTCTATCCTCTATATACTGTATGTTGCCTTATGGGAACATACATGTAGATCTGTTGCTGTTTCGACCATTTAGTCAGCTTGCTTTATTAAGCCTCACAAACACATCGACTGATTGGATCTTTGACAACAAGTCTGAAAATACTCTCTGGAACAACTCTGAAAGGTCCACGTGCCAATTGTGAAAAGCAATTCTAAGAGGTCTCCATGTGTTGACCTTGAAAAAAGTGAGAAAAACCCTCCAGATGTTTTTCAGAGATGCAGTCACATGGATCAGGACTAAACATCATGGCCATGTCAATATGGAGCTTTTGTTGGTTTGGGAACACAGCAAAGTTAATCAGTGTTTTACAATGGAGAATGTTTACATGGAGAATGTTTTTATCAACACAATGGAGAACATGAGTACTAGCTTTAGTAATAGAACTGTCATGAGGACTCATAGACATCACCAATCTTTGCTGCTCCAGACTTGGGGGTAATTGCTTTGTGTAATTGCTTTGGGTGTCTTTGTGTACATACTGAGCTCTGATGCCGGCCTTTGAGTTTGTTAAGTTCTTTGCTTTTCGAATCCTAAATCGCTTCATGAAATTCTTGCAATGTTCTTAGAACAACTTGGCAAATCATGCAATTCCAGCATGCCCATCGCCAGGACCGTGTACAGTGACCATTGCTGACAAATGGTCATGGCTGGAAATCGAAGGGTAACGTTTCTTCATCTGAACTTCATGCTTCCAGCGTGGCAGCAGTTGCAGACACAGAACTGAGCTGTAGCTTCATATATATATTATATCCTGATGCTGCTAAGTGTGTTGCTTTTTCATTTATTTAACAATGCCGTCTGTTTAAAATTTAGAATTGTATCTGGGTCATGTTAGGATGCACACACCCGGGTGAATTAGCATATTCAGAGGCAAGCTACGTTTTTTTTTTAAATGAATGGGGGTCTTTTATGTTGGCAGGGTATGAATGCGTATTTATCAAAGCAGGAGCCCAAATGAGAACTGGGAGCTTTCACACACTTTCACGCCGACTCAATAGTGGGTTGGAACTCACTGAACGAGTGTCAAGGAATGCCCTCTGCCAGACGGGAAGGGAACTGTGAGCGAGTGTCTCCAAGTGCATTTTCTACGGCCGCTTGAGAGATCAGGTAGTTCCAGTATGTGCTCCGCATCACTTCCTGACTTTGTTGTGCCCTAGTTCCAGTACTGTACCTCTCAGCGCCTCTGACGGCCTCCCCTTCAAGCCTCTCGTCCGCCTTTCTCTCTGTGGTTCACTTTGTGACTTTGTCTCTCTCTCTCTCTCACTCACTCACTCTCTCTGTCTGTCATTGCACATTTGTGATAGTAATCCTCTTGTTTCATTACATCAGGTGTACTTACCACATAGGAAGTGCGATTAATAAGTTCAGTCGGGTATGCAAAACAAGGGGAGTTGAGGCATGTGATACAATTCAGAACCCCTTGGTCTATTTACCTTTGTGTGTGTAATATAAATAATAAAATGTAGTTGACATATATAACTATGTTGTAAATTGTTTATATTGTATTTAACTATTTAATTCATGTGCATGCAGCATATGGGATTTGCTTCTCTTTTAAATTACATTCAATTTAATATCATGCCTCACTCTAAACATAACCCAGGGACTTCATTCACCCTCATCCATTCAGATAAAGCAGCAAAGTGTTGTGGGTTGTGGGGCTTTAATTCATCCCCACTGATGGAGACAGATTGGTTTTGGCTTTGGGGATTATGCCATGCGTGTGAAGGGAACAATGCAGATGACAGAAAGCGCAGCACAGATTGTCCTGTGGGCTACACGTGAGGGAGTTTTTTTTCGTCGAGGCACGACTGGCTGCAAGGGGCTGTAGGCCGGGTGTTTGGCTGCTTGTCCTGCACACATGAGAGGAATGGCAAATGAAAGTTATGTGCTTTGGCTCAAGTGATTCTGGATGGCTTGCAGTGTAAAGAGTGGTTTTAGTGGGTGATGTAGAGGCATTGTGAATGCTGGGCTAACCAAGCCAAGAGCTTCAGCATAGCCTTCAGCCCAGGCCTTGTCGAGGTGATGGCTCAATCAGATCGCAGTTGTATCGTGTGGCTTTCCAGCATCTTTGCTGTGAATCTTTTGCTGTTAGTATTCATAGGAGAGAGTATGCTTGTTTATCTGTTAAAGGCCCACTATGCAACATTTTTCATTTAATTAATCCGTTTCATACTGTTTAGGATGCTAAAATTAGTCATTACACGGCAAACGAACGGTGTAGAATGCGCCACCGTGGCCAATAGCGGTAGATACAGCACTTGCAATGTTCAACAGCGCGGTCCGCCTCCAATAGAATGCAGTGCAATACAATGCAATACAGCAGTCTTTAGAGGGAGCTTGTGAGAGAGAAAAACAGAAATTTGCTTAGCCCCTATTTAATACTGAACGCCTAATGAATAATGCTATCAGCTCGGTACAGACTGTGAAACTGTCATGGCAAGTAAAAGTGCTATGGCACATTACATATTTTTTCAGAGAATTGCAGACATTGATTTGTTTTAGTCAGTGTTTTTTACGTTTATCTTTGAGTCAAGCCCAAGATGCCATGGCTTAGCTATAAAATATTATGCAGTGAAACTGCCTATGGGTGGCAGATCTGGGGTCAGTGTAGGCAGCACATTTCATATTTATTAGATGCCGTTTTTGTTGTTTCCATTTTCTGCAGAGATGGGAGTAGATAAAAACAATGGAGACTGCTTAGGTCTCCCTCTTGATTTACATTAATGGACTACATTTTTGTTTCTCTGACTACTACAGAGCAGAGCAGATTCTTTTCTCTTTCGTACCTCAGCTCCTGTCAGGTATTTGGTAGAACAAAAGTCAAGTACTTAACATGAAGGGAAGGTTTTGGGGAGAAGTTCTGCTAGTCTGGAAATTGCAAACATCTGTTCTGGCATATCAACTGTGCTGCTATTTGAGAGGCTTGCCAGAGCCTAGTCGTTCAAAGATTTTTCTTAGAAAGTCTCCTTTTCTGGTAATTCCTGGCTCAAACCAATACCATATTTATAGTTGGATTAAACCTTTGCAGGATTTGTTTGCCTTTTGGAGATCCTTTGCCAGGATGGTGTCAAAACAGAAGCATAATTCCACAGTCTAGTTGACCTATAATGGTCCTTTATGAGAGAGAGAGAGAGCGAGAGACAGAGAGGTACACCAGAGGAGAGCAAGAAAAGGGCCAACAAAACGCTATATACTCTATACTACAATGACAACAAGATGCACAATCAATCAAGCAGAGCTGTGTCTTTGGTGAAGCTAAGCATAAAAGATAGTTTAGTGAAGACGCAAGCTGTTATTAGTTGATGTCTCCTGTTTCAGCTAGCGCGAGTGCCTATTTCCAATCAGAATTTCAAGCTACGCTTCTGCCATCTCCTTGTCCAACATGATGTTCTGAAATGTGCACAAAAATGTTGAGCTGAAAAAGCCTACCAACTCTGCCCCCCCCCCCCCCCCCCCCCCAACCAACCCTATTCAGCTTCTTTGTTCCCATCAATGACGAGCAGCATACGGAATGCACCAGACAAGGAATGCATGTCTCTGTGTGCTGTCTGTGCAGCCCTTCCAACACCAACAGTCTCAACAACTCCCTCGTCATCCCTTCACCTTTGCTGGGGCCATATACAGACAAACTCCAACCGGTTATCTTCAGCCAAGGCCTAATTAATACCATGGACTTTTCACCATCTGAGAGAAAATTTGCAACCCTTCATGACCCTAGGCAGTTGGGTTAGCCCCTCGAGCCATGGACCTGCCCAAGTTTTTTTTCCTAAACCACATGATGAAAAAATAATAATGAGTTTTTCCCTTTCCCCTGTTGCTCATTGGTTCATTGGCTCATTGAGACATATACTTTTGTATTGGCCTAATGTGCTGTACAAATAATATTGAACTGAATTGAATTGAAACTGAGAAAGCCCTGCTCTTTCTTGTACATAAATGACAGAGAGCCCTAACTTCTCTGGCCCAAGGTCTCGGCACAGCAGCTGACCCCATTATGGCTCACTCTGCACCTCTTGTCTCGGTTGTCTCAGACCTGTTTGGGTAGTCCGCTTTATAGCTGCCCTGGGGACTGGACACCAATGTGTTGACTGGTCTGTTCACTGCCAGGCTGGCTGCCCACCTGAATCAAAGTGAGGTGAGGGACCTTAGTGTGTGCGTGCATGCCTGCGTGCATGTGTTTTGTTTGTGTGTGTGTGTGTTTGTGGGGTGGGGGGTTTGGTGTAGACAGGTTGTGGGTTGGGGTGCACAGGATAAGGGTGGGACATCTGCGTGGTGGCTGACGGCAGAAATTTCCAGCTAGTCTCCATGTGTGTCGACCTGCACGTAGCAAAACTCTGTGTCTCCACTCGAGTAAGATGGTGATGATTGGGACAGAGGTTTTGGGTCTCCCCTAGGGGAAGCAGACATGACGGACAAGACATGTGTGTGCAAAGAGCCTATTTATAGGAGGGCCAGGCTCTTGTAGTCTGGGGAAAATAAAAGCCACAGACTAATGAAGACTATGAGTCTTTAAAAGGCTCTGGTCACTGGATGTATTTGGAGGGAAACACTTACTGTGCAATAGGACATATCACTCACTCAGGCCCTTGGCATACTCCACCTTTTTCCACTCTATTTCTCTTTCCCTCTCTCCCTCTCTTTCTACCTCACACACTCTCTTTCAACCTCTCCCTCTCTTTCTCCCTCATACACTCTTTTACTCCACAATCTTTGTCACACACAATCTTTATCAACATTTTTTCCAATGATATTGATTTAAATGGAGATACCTCCATAGGTGAATTCCATCTCCATAATTTCTGTACGTTGTTTTAGCTTGGGGGTGAAAAAGGATCCGTTCCTGGAGCTGTCAGCAAAGCCAACGCTCCCGGGCTAGTGCCATCGGCTGAGCACCTATGGATGGCACATCTGGAGGTTTCCCCCTCTCTCTCCTCAGTCTTTCTTCGAGTAGGACGTGGCTGTATGAATATTTTACACCCCGAAAAGTAGGTGCAGTAGTCAGGCCTAAATATTCAGCTGTTTCCGCTTGGAAAAGAAGTTTGTTTTTTGTCTACTCTGCTTTTCTGGCAAATGCACATGAAAAAACGACTTGGGTATTGGCTTATTGCCAGCTCCTAAAGACTTTCCTCCCCAAAAAGGCGAGTCTGGCCTGGACTTCACAAGAGCCCCAGTCCCCTCAACACACACACACACATACACACTCCCTCTCTCTCTCTCTCTCTTTCTCTCTCTCTGTCTCTCTTTTCTGCTGTCACTCTCACTGTCTCTTGGGACCTGATCTTGGATTGGCAGCCGCACAAGCACTCCTTTAAAAACAAAATGTCAAAACATTCACACACCAAGCTGCAGACTTGAGCATCTCCCTACATACGAATTAGGACAGACAGTATTTGCTACAGAGTGCTTGACATGAGTGACTGATGGCGATGAGATACAAGGTCTTTAGCTTGTGTCAAAGTGGTACTGGTGGTTCTTTTGGAATATACTGTGCAAAAGTGATGGTTACTTCACATTTTTTTTTTTGTTTTAGTTCTGTAGTGCTGTAACGATTTATCTCTAACTATTCGGATATAATGAGAAAATGCTGGACATTTGTAGCATTTAGCAACACATATAATGACTAACTGAGACACTTTGAATATTACCCTTTGACCATGCCTTTTTGACCAAGGTTCAAAATACAGCTGAGACCACTCCATTGCTTCTGAGGTGCCTTTAACTTTACTGGATAACATAGGTGCAATAGTCAATTTTATACTGATTGGGTATAGCACTTTAAAATATAAAACATACAATTTAATAAAAACATGAAAATGTAAACAGAAATGTTATTTAACACTACATTAAGCATTGTGGCCTTTAATCTGCAGTTTGTTCTTGTAGGGTTAGGCACTGGCACTGACACTTCACACTTTCACGCTCAGTGGTCACCATAACATCCCTCTGCACATTTCCACATCACCACTTCCACAGTTTATGACCTAGTACCCCAATGGCCCAAAATTCAAACTGTTTATCTTTTCTTTTTAAAGTGCGTTGTGAGTTGTGAACATATATCATGTGTATGCCATTTTATGGATGCCTTGGATGCTTTCATTTCCTACAGGATAAATTAAGTATAATCTATAAAATATAATCTAATCTAATCTTATACAATTCTGCATTGTTTAAGCCTGAATGGTTTTAACAAAGGTAAAATTGCAAAAGGAGCACAGTTGACTCACACATAATCGCTGTCACAGGTAAGTTAGGTGTGGTGCTTCATGAATACTGTACAGCACTGATCAATTAGTCACCATGTCAGTAACCAGCCAGTTTTGTTCCCAAGAGGCCACAACTGACGTCTCTCTCTCTCTCTCTTTCTCTGTCTCTCTTTCTATCTGTCTGTCTCTCTCTCTCTGTCTCTCTTTCTATCTGTCTGTCTCTTTCTCTCTCTCTCTCTCTCTCTCTCTCTCTCTCTCTCTCAGTCTTAGATGTGTGCCAGTGTCTCATCAACACTCCCTTTCTGCATCTAGTCCAGCAGCACCCATTGCTCTGTCACCCCCCTGCCTCCCCTCCTCCCACTCCTCCCACTCCTCTTCCGTTTCTCTCAGTTGGAGAGACCCAGAGGCAGCAGCCCTCATTAGTGGAGGCGGGTGTGGGCTGCAGGTCAGCCCCAGCTGAGCAAACAGGCACTTAGCCTTCTACTGTAGTTTCTCTGGTTGGCATTCCTGTGCGTGTGTGCCTGGGGAAAAGCATGCCTTAGACTGGAAATGTTTTTTTTTATAACAAACCCCTAAGTAGGCTCGGTCTTCATCATCACAAATCTGCTCAATCAAACCTTTTTTTTTTACCAAATCTCTTAATTTCTCCCAGTCATGAATTAGTGAAACGCACACAGCACACAGTGAGGTGAAGCACACACTAACGTAGATCAGTGGGCTGCTTTGTACACGGGTGCATGGGAGAGCCGTACACTGCTGCTCACAGTTTAGATTTATTCTATAATACACTACTCACCTGCCACTTATACCCTTGGTTTGTCAATGTCTCTGCATGCTTATGTATATGCATGTCCATCTGTACATGTGTGTGTGTGCGTGTGTGTGTGTGTGTGTGTTGCTGAGCTGGCTCTATCTTCTGGTGTTCTATCTGGCTCCAGCTCCATGGCTCTTCCTGTTTTGTGCATACCTTGGTTCTTTCCCTGGGCCCCTGGTCCAGTCCCTCCTCTGCGTCTGCCCCATGCCCCTTGATCTGTCTGGCCCACAGCCCAGCAACATCACCACCCCCCACTTTCTCTTTTCTCTCTCTGCCTTTTTTTATTTTCATTAGTTGCTCTTATCTTATTTCTGCTTTGACTTCAACTTAATACCTTTCACACACACACACACACACACACACACAGACACACACACACACACACACACACAGACACACACGTAGCAACACACAGACACACACACACACACTGTACTGTATACACACACTCTAAAGTTTATTGGTCTCATACATTGAGAATGTAGAGTTTTTTTGGTCACATACATTGAGAATGAAATTGCATAAATACGTCTTTGGAAAAATAGTTTTATGAAAGACAAATAGAAAGATAAAAAAAGCTAAATCAAATATATGGCCACTCTCCCTCTGCCTTGCACTCACACACATAAACACCCTTACATACACGCATGCACACGCACACACACAGAGGCACAGACACAGTTTTCATTTCATGGCTGTTTGCATCCTTACGTGGCCTGCATTCCTCACAATCTCCACTCGATCCCAGAGCTTTTCCCCGTCGGAGAGCCTTTGGTCTAACATTCAGACTAGCTCCTCCTAGTCACTGAAGGATTTGATGGCGTGATAAAAAATACAGCTCTTCTTCCCTCTTGGATCAGTCAAGTGTGTGTGTGTGCGTGGCCTTGTTAATGGTTTTGTTTGTCGTTTTTGTTTGTTGTTTTTTTTAAATAAATCTTCAAAGCACCTCCAGAGAACTCCCATTGCCATTAATATGGTCAAGCATGTCATTTCAGACTTGAAAGTTATCTTGACTGTCTGAATGCTTGAAATTATTAGCATTTCTTTGAAGCAGCATGGTTTTCTTTACTGGTCCAGATGTTAACAAATTCATTTTTAATGTAAGAACAGAAAGTAGAGAATCAAGTGAAAGTGTAGGGAATATTTAACTCAAGGGACTGAATACCAGTTGTACATTTACTTCCTTTCCAACGGTGATAGTGTTGAGTTCAAAAAAAGTGTTCAACTGCCATTAACTGAACACTGAAACTACTACGACCTGGAAGAAATGAGAATTTTCACAGTCACATTCCTTCCCAATGTTTCTTGTTTCTCCCCATAAGGCACACATTCTGGCAGTACCGCAAAGAGAACGGCAGGTCTGGCGTGGGTGACCCTCCACCTGACGGGCAGCCGGGCTTCAACAGCGGCGTCATGCTACTGAACTTGGAGGCAATGAGGGCGTCTGCCCTCTACAACCGACTGCTCGAGCCCAAGCGTGTGGCCGGCCTGGCCGAAAAGTACCACTTTCGGGGTCACCTGGGCGACCAGGACTTCTTCACCATGATTGGCATGGAGCACCCGCACCTCTTCCACGTGCTGGCATGTGGCTGGAACCGACAGCTGTGCACCTGGTGGAGGGACCACGGCTACGGGGACGTCTTTCAGCTGTACTACCGCTGCAAGGGGCCGGTGTACATCTACCATGGCAACTGCAATACACCCATACCGGACGACTGAATGAACTAGGACACCTCTGAATCATCCAGATCATTCCATGATACTTTGGAGAATATCTAAGATATCAAAAATGCCTAATGCCATACCAAATTGAGCACAAAAAGTTGCAGAACTTCTTAGGAAGATAAGTTCTTAGTGAGAATGAACAAGGTACCTTAAAAAAATTAGATATGGTGCCAAGCTTTCACAGATTCACTTTTGGAAACAAATGTTTTACTGTAATGAAAAGGGCTATTTGGGACAGAAGGATTCATTTTCGAACTACAGGTATGCATAATTTATACTTCTTAGAATTTCAAGAATGTCTATATGAGGAACAGATGACGATTATTTCTTTTTGGCAGAATTTTACTTTATTTTACTGTTTAATTTCTGACTGAGATATTCCTATTTTTTCAGCTTTTGACCATGTAAATCAAGGGTTCTGGCTGTAATCAAATGGTTGTGATGGGAGTTTGCTGTCAGTCCACACCTCCCTGAGATAATCCCCTCATCTGTGTGCTCGATTTCAGTAGCGACGCTACAGCCTTCCCAACAGTCTCATATCTGAGGGTTTCAGGCAGGGAGATGGGCAAGGTGGGCAGACCCTACTC
>JAGFZM010002843.1:36431-56992 GCA_017657215.1 Limnothrissa miodon | reverse complement strand
TGGGTTAGGGGGGGGGGGGGGGGGGGGGGGGGGGGGGGGGGGGGGGGACAGGAATGCAAAAAGGGAGGACGATAGTACAGTAGGGTCTAATGAAGGAAACGGAGGAAGATAAATAACCGCAGTGCAGTGGAGAGTGCTGCTCTCTCTCCCCCTTTTTTCTCTCTCCTTTTCTCATCCTTTTTCTCTCTTTCCATCTTTCTCTTTCTCTGTCTCTCTCACTCTTTTTCTCTCTCTCTTTCTCTCTGTCTCTCTCTCTCCCTCCCTCCCTCTCTCTCCCCCCACATATATCCGCTTTCCCTTTGATGTGTCTGCTGTGCTGCTGGAGGACTCCCACACATGAACTCACATACGCTGTTTTGTTCACATTCACATTCGCTCTCTCTTCCTCTTTTTTTCACTACCACTCTCTCGCTCTCTTTCTTTCTCTCTATATACCTCTCTCTATTTCTATCTCTCGCTTCCTTTTCACTCTCTTTCTCTCTGACCTCTCTCTCTCTTCTCTGACACTTTACCCTGGCCTTAAACATCTCAAATTTATGCAGAGCGGTACTAGACCTTCTCTGTTAATCAGTCTCCCTCATCTCATCTCATTTGGGAGAGGGAACAGGTTGTGTGTGTTAGAATGTGTGTGCGTGTCTGTGTGCTCGTGCAGAGCTGTGATGCAGCTTTGCTCTTCCCCGCACTCTGACCTACTTTTGGGAGTTTGACACTCTCAGCCACCCCGCTCGCCTCCGCTCCTCTCCCGCCTTCTCAAGGTCTCCGCTAGCGCTGTGTGCTCACAGGGCCGCTGAATAGGATTAACCCGCTGCTCAGTGAGAGAATGAACAGAGGCAGAAGCTCGCAGCAGTTGGCAGTCTGATGTGTGTGTTTGTGTGTGTGTGTGTGTGTGTGTGGAGGGGTGGGTAATGTTAGCTGATTTGCAGATGCATTTAGCGTTTGTTCTGCTTGGAGACTATTCTTGACTGCTGCATAGTCTTGGCAGGGTGGACCATCAACACATACACACACACACACACACACACACACACACACACACAATTCTCTATGTGTGACACTCTGGGAGATTCAGACTTCCATCAGATCACAAGGCTGATAGCAGCCTGTATTTTGCTTGGCGGCCTCATACCTCTCTTATCACCGGGTGCGTCATCGGGTGGCCCAATGGGACGGCACTGGATGGTCAGAACCCAACTGAGAGGGGGTCGTAAGGGGTTAGTGGAGACATAGACGAAAGAAAAGCCTTCCCTTTCTTCCCATCCCCCACCTCTTCCTGGTGTTGATGTGTCAGAGAGGTTGCCAGACAGTGGCTTGACCCAGACCCAGTTTCCTGAGGCCAGCGGTCTGAATGCGAGCTTTGAAGGACACAGTCAGATGAAAGTGTGTTGGGGGAGAGAGAGAGAGAAAGACGGAGAGAGACAAAGAGATGTAGAGAGAAAGAGAGTGAAAGAGCGAGATAGATACTGTAGATTGATAGATAAATAGAGAAAGATAGAGAGAGAGAGAGAGAGAGAGAGACAGTGGGGTGCTGTGTTATGCTGTGCTGTCTGGCTCTGCTCTTGGTGAACCAGATCAGTCTGGCCTCCAGAGAGGTCCAATCAATAGCACAGGTCGGATGGGTCACCACAGACACTGCTGGGCCTCTGTTCATAACTCAGACAGCTGTAGCTGTGAGACAATAGAAGACATTGTTCAAGAAATTCCAGGGCCATTTTTTAAAAGTTATTAGTTTCACCATCAGAAATGAAGTTAATTTTCCTCATTTTTCTTCAGCTCACAGATTATTTTCCCATTTGAATGCTATTTTTTGTGAATATCTTACAAGTGTTGCACTTACCTGTCTGTGCTGTCAAGTGTCTTGTGTGAATATGTGTCACTTTATCAAAAGATGTCAAGCCCTGGATCTCAACATTGAAGGAACAATTTCAAAATATCCACTGAGAACTCTTTGTTCTATTGAAGGGTACCAACCAATGAAGGGAAATCTATGAAAAATGAAGGCAGTATGAACTAATGTGTGTCTATTTAAAAATTTAATTTATTTTTGTTTAAAATTGTCTGTTGTTGTTTTTTTTTATTGTATAAGATGTATTAATATTCTGAATCATAAGGCTTTGATCTCACTTGACCATGAGTACTCATTTATTTTAGGAACAAGCATACAATCTGGAGGTCCTTAAAACATAATTTGGTTTCAAATTAGATCACCACCTAACCCCTAAGAGTAAAGTGCAGTTGCCACAAACAAATTTATTCCCAGTACACTGTAGCTCTGTGTTGAGTTGCTTACGTTTTGTATGTGTTGACCTAAATCTCTTCTTTTGTATTTTATTTGCTGTCATTATAGAAATAAATTGGCTGTTTGTTCAATGTAAGTAACAGGCTCCTTTGCACCTCTTTAAATATATATATATATATATATATATGCACTCAGTGATTTGATTGAGGTTTCTGCTTTCTGTTTTCCTCATTGTCTCTTTGCTTGTTTGAAATGCTTTGTACAGCATGCTGTGTGTTTCGCCGTTGACGTTACTTTTTTCCAACCACAACAACTTTCTCTGAACTCTTTCAGATGCTGAAATAACAGTTATTTGACCCAGTTCTGTCACTCTTGCCCCCCTTCCCCTGAGTCTGCCTGTTTGACGCTCTCTCTCATACACTCAATCACGTTTCCAATCTCTTACTTGTGAAAGACTTTTCTAATGGCATCGCTTTTCTGAAGCCTTCTCTGATGGTGGTGTGAAATGGTTTGCAGCGTCCATAAGTATTACGACTGAAGCCGAGTCAACCAGGATACCCAATGCTGAAATGTATTATTAAATGTAAATGAGTAATTTACAATATTGATAACCTAGAAAATATCCCTAACCCTTGTAAAGCAGGTTTGGACACTTATCATCAGACACCAGGAGTCTTGTATATTTGGTCCAATTGTCCCCTTCAGGTATGAGATTGAGGACGAATGATTAAAACTGTCAGTAGTTGCATAAACGCTGTCTGAGTCTATTTGATGTACACCTGCTTGAATGGGAGCTTGTGTCATCTTCAGTACCATGGTTTGTCATTTTCTCCTTCATTAGACAGGCCCCCGCCCTGCTGCTGTGCAGGAACTGATCCTCTTACACGGTCTGTGATCCCGGGCCCATCGCGGTCAGCGTGACCAGAGGTTTAACAGACCCATTAACCCCGTGAGTGGCCGCAAATGGGCAGCTCTGTGACGTGCTACCGTGCCCACATGCCCACGTGGCATCAAGCATCATCTGCCTAGTGCCTCTGATAAGCCGATCGCACACAAATGAGGGCAGAGTAGTGGCCCCATCACAGCACACTCAAGAATGGCTGTTTTAAGATGGTAAGTCTCCAAGTGACAAACTCCCTGTGCTGTCGGCTGCTTACCTGTACGCTCTAAGAACACCCGTCACTGTCCATATCGATGTCCAGCACTCGCTCTATATTTGTTAGACCCCGCAGCTTATGACTCAACCCTCTCCGGTTTAAAGCCAGGAAGGGTAGCCTTGGGTGGTGGCTGATGGTCATTTCCAGAAGTGTGTCAAGTGTGTTGTCCCCACAATGGCAAAGAATCAGAATCTTTTCATTTTCATCAGTTAGGTCAGATCACAGTGTGGGACCCTGTGTTTAAAAATATTTGGTAGGTTGGACTATTATTTCGAATACTATTTGGGGGGCTCCACAGGGACTTGGTCATATAAAAAGACAATTTTGGGACTGCAACACAGAATGGTTAGGCCTTCTTACCATTGTATTCACTTGGTTGTGCCCCCATAACTTTGTGCTCACTGGCATATTTTCCTTCTTGCTAAGCTACTGAAGTATAAAATGGAACCACATAGTGTCAATGGATACACTTAGGTAATATATTGTACATTTTGTTCTGCAGTCAAGAGGATACAATCACATGCACTGTGTTATCGTTGTACTATGTGCTTTTTTGTTTGTGACCTTTTCTAATTTTGTGTGGAGAGGGCGAAGGAAGTAATCATCTTTAATCATTGTCTTCAAAATCCCTAGTATAATGATCAATATTCTGTGCTCTCGTTTAATAATTTTCTTAAAGGCCCATTAACATTGACCTCTTTTCTACAAATCCGAGTAATCTTTGCAAGATACAGTACATAAAAAAATCAGACAGTATAATTGGATTCAATTGGATTTTTAAAGACTGCTTAGTATTTAAAGCTTCAGCTTAGTCATAGCTCTCTGACTTTAGGTGGTGGGTTGATTGCAAAATTACCGAATGATTGTATTGATTACACTGTCAGTGTAAAATAAAACAGAACCAGTATGCTACTTTAAAAAAGAAGGTTCAGAGGACCAACATCGTATCCCATTTTGAACAAATACAAGACTGTTTTCCACTCACTCCATTGTGGAATCATCTGATCAAATGACTGAAGAAGATCTTTGTTTAACAAAGATCCTCAAACAACACAACAACAACAAATAAGGACCTCTACACAGTTCTATGATGAAGAGCACCCTTATGAAGGGTTGTGAGAATGTAGGTCAGACACGATGACCAGTGCATGTTTACATTTCATGGAACCTCATGCTATATGTAAATGTGAGCAACCATCTCCATTTCCCTACACGTTCTGTGTGTCTGCCTTTGCCCCCACAACTTTCAATTACCAGTTATTGGGAAAACGGTGACAGCATCATTCAGCTGAGCTACTTCCAAACAGTGCCCAAGGTTTAATTGAATCAGCCAGAGCGCGTCACACATGACATTTTCAAGGCTGGGCCGCTGACGTGCTGGCTCAGAGATACATGTAATTCGTTCCCCTCCTCCCGCCTCACCTGCCCTGACCACCACCACCCGCATCCCCCCTCCGACTGGCTCACAACCCCCATGCAGACTTGGAAAAAGGTACTTTTTGTGTCTCTCTTTGTCCGACAACAGGTGGTCCACCCTCGGAGATGGGGCTACTCACGGAAAGCTGTGTGAGAGACGTGCAGGTGTCACTGGCACTGACCCAGATAATTGTGAAACTCTGTGGCCTATTTCTCCTTGTCAATTCCCCTCAACCTCCCATTTAAGATTGCACCTTTAAGCCCCTCACCATGCAGGGTTTCAAGCGTCATGCACGGTTTTCCTGTTTGTTCTGCAAAAGTAGATGGCATGAATTACTGAATCATCAGCACGATAGTATCTAGAAAAAGGCATGGCCCATATCTTTATTTAGACAAAAGAAAACAATCTATATTTCAGTAATTTTCCACCCTGGTGAATAATAGATTTTAGACTCGTTAAGACAGGTTTATGTTTGTAAAAATAAAATTGAGTAAATTGCCTTGAACTTGACAATTTATTGATGTGATTTACCATCTTTAATTAGTGTCTGCTGTATGAGGTGAGGTGAGCAGAAATATGTCAAAAGGAAGTCAGATTTATGTGCATCTGATATCTTATACATACAGAACTATCAATCTGACATTAAAATGTGAAAAGAAATAACATGGATTGAAAAAATGTTTTATAATAAAAATGATTATGAAAAAAAATTATATATATATATATATATATATAGAGAGAGAGAGAGAGAGAGAGAGAGAGATGGATATATTAAAATTAATTTATGTAATTGATCACTGTATTTAATAATGTAATTGAATAGCATGGTTTAATTCATTCTTATTTAACCCTTTATTTGATGTCTCAGCATGTTCTCCACAAGTAAGTTGCAGCTCCAGTGGATGGGATCAGTCAACTGGCTCTTATAGAGAAATCACGTGACAGCTATACATTTAGCCCATACAAACAGCGCTTTGAGCAAGCATTTACATGGCCTGAAGCAGTAATCATCTAGGCTCCTGGTGATGTGGGCAACAAGTTAGCTCTTCTTCTGCCTTAATGCTGCTGTTGTACAGCCATTGATTAAAAACCTTAGACACTTCAATCCTTTCTAACTATAGACCCATCTCAAAACTTCCATTTTTATCTTATGTTCTTGAAAAACTCATTCTTCAACAACTGCAGTCTTTATTAGATATACTTGGGATCCTGGAACCTCTCCAATCCTGTTTTTAAAGACCACCACAACACTGAATCATTGCTACTTAAGGTTTTTAAAGATCGATTGCTAGCCACTTACTGTGTAAATTTCGCTACCCTTACCCTTCTTGATCTCACCGCTGATTTTGACACAGATCATAACATATTAATCTTCCGTCTGGGGCACTGGTGGTATCAGTGGCACTGCCCCAAAGCTTTTCTGTCTGCCTAGATGGATTTGTATCCCCTTCACAGTTTTAAACTAACCTTTTCCAATTAAGGCTTTTATCCAAGGTCAAACCCTTCTTATCATTCATAAAATTTGAGAGGGTTATACATGCCTTTGTTTTATCCCTACTAGATTACTGCAATGTCCTACCAGTATAAGCAATCATTAGTTGTTTCTCCTTATCCTGTTTTCAAATAGTTCAGAATGCTGCAGCCCTTCTCCCAAGTAGAACGCGAAGGCATGAGCATATTACACCTGTGTTTGCAGCCTTTCGCTGACCCTGTCCATATTAGGATTTATTTCAAAATTCTTTTGTTTTCAAATCACATGGTCACATGGTCTGGCACCTTCTTACATATCACATCTTTCTTAAAGTTCACACATCATCCAGGGCTCTTGGGTCTGCTGATCAACACCACTCACTCATTCCTCCCTGTAGGCTAAAAGCAGAGGTGATGGGGACTTTGCAGTGGTAGCACCTAAGCTCTGGAACTAGAGTGGAGCTGCCACTGCACATACACCTAGCTTCTTCCTTTAAATCTTACCTTAAAACCCATTTTTATACCCTGACATTCAATACATTCAATGAATTTATTTAGTCACCTGTATTTTTAATGTATTTATTTCACTTCCATGTTTACTTTATGTTGTCCTTTCTGTTTGTCTATCTGATCGTATTCCCTTGCTTGTCCAGATTCCAGAGGTGTAATCTACCATTGTCTTTTAAATGGCCTCTGCATGCCTTCGCAACACTCTCAGTGATTTAGAAAAATTGGTCTCATTCAAACCCAGGAGAACAACTACTGAAGCCCCACAGTTTGTTTCTAGACATATTGCACTTCTATAGCAAAGCAGTTAGGGTTTGTCTGGATTTCTATAGGTTACCTCAATGCCTCAGTGGAGTGGAAATGACTGGGACAAGGAGCTGCCTTTGGATCTATAGAGACATGATCCAGATGACGACTATGGGATATACTGTACATCAGCATCGGCCGCCAACTCTCTCTCGTCTCCTTGGGGTATTTGAGTCCAAACAATTAAGAACTTGACAAAAAACATACAGCCTTGTGGAAGATTATGTATATCAAATGCACTGCAGTTGAGAGATCTTTCTGGATAATGGCCCCAATTGAAAGAAGTGAGGCATTGTCGAACTCAAATTCAATTTCCCAGTGATGAGCTAGATGAGTGTGTAATTAAATTAAAAACACTTAACTGCAGTGAGTGCCTTCAGATATAAGATATAATACTCCTGTCTGTGGATGAGCATAAGAGAGTGGTATAGACAGATGGTTCTCTGCTTGTTTAGCTGATGTCCTTCAGGCTATAGCCCAGAGGACCAAGACCACATATTTCTCTATGGTGGAGGGGGTTCATAAATAATTTTGAGGCAGCAGTCAATTTCCCAACCAGGATAATGCAATTCTCTGAAGCACTTTGAAGTCGTGAACAGTCTTCTTTTTTTTCTTGAAGTTTATCTGGGTATAATAAAGCTATGATTATCCTATTCAGAGAGTAGCAAGAGTACAGCCTTTGTGCTTTTCTTAACGTGGCTCCCTGGTGAGTTCCTGTCTCTGTTCGGACAGCGCTGATTATAAGGGCGATCAAAACCTGGACCGCTGGAATACACACACACACGTGCCCTTAATCTCAGCAAGGTCACAGGGGAAAAGGAATTGAGGGCTGTTAGGGTGGAAGGGAGGCAGAGTGAGGCTCATTCCAAGGACCTCACTGACCTTTTCTGACCATTCCCGTGGCAGCTGGGAAATAAACAGCTCTAATTTACAATGACATCGACGCCACTCGCCAGGAAACAGGGACTGGGAAACAGGGGCCGAAGGAAGTGTGTGAAGGTAAGCACAGATTCAGATTCAATTCTAACTCCCTCTTCTATGCTCAATAAATCACCTTTATAGCAGCCAGTGGAGGCTGGTGTTTGTCACCTCTCAGCCACTCCAGTGGAAAATGTTGAGCACTCATTGTTCAGCTGACTTTTCCCTCCTCTAACAGTATTTGCTGAACCGGAACAGCTATAGCACTTGACAGCTGACAGCTGTTTCATGTTATGCTTGCCAAAGAGAACAGGTACGGACAGTGGGAAGCTCCTTATCAAGGAAAAAGTCACCTCAAGTCACCGCACCCTAGAGTCAACTTCAAGTGATTGTGCTTAATAGAGCTTATGCCAGATCCCCCCGTCCCTGACTGTATCACTCACCTACAGTACAATGAACACCCCCCCACTACCACACACACACACAACTAAGTCCACAAGAAAGTACAGTATGTTCGAGTCAGTCACTGGAATACCATAATAACTCGAATGTACAACTAGAGTAACAGTCTGGATAAAAAAGCTTCACTTTTCACTTGCTCCTTGTTTTGTTTTGTCCCCCAAAAAGATTGACAGCACATTTTTTCAAATTTTTTTGGTGTGTAAGCTAAAAATAATACTCCAACAACAAATAGAGACGACTCAACATGAGTGGTGGCAAAGACAATAATTCTCTGGGTTTATTGTAACGAATCCGGGAGCTTGATACAGCGCCCGTATGCTAAATCACCGCCGTACAAACTCGACATACAATGCAAACAATCTTTACTGTAAATACATTTCTGGTTGTCCCCTTTTTCATCATCTTACGTGAGCCCTCTCTCTGTCCGAAACTTGTTACAAGGGGTGTCAACCTTGTGTTAGCGGAAAGATCTTTAATTAATGATTGTATTAAGAGAAAAACTTATAGTGATCAATTGTCGACAAAGGTCATGCGTGCACATGATTGATATATTCTAGAATTTTGTACTACAGGTGCTTTGTCAAAGGAAGATTGGAAACATGTCAGTAACTGCTACACATGAACGTGTGCCTGTGAACTGTGTGCTGACGTGACCTCTATAAAGGCTGAAGGCTAAATGCTACACAGACAAGACATAGTCTTAAGTAGAAGCAAAACACAAGTAGAAGAATGCTCATCAAAGCTCATAAATAGCAACTTCAAATGCAAAGGCATTTGTGCAGGAATTATGAGTAGACGTTCAAAACACAGTTCCATTAGTGCTGAACAAAAGCTTTCTTACATTTGATGCCGACTCATTCTAGTCCCTTCTCAGGGTCCTTTCAGTACGCCCAGGCCTGTTGAATGGGAAAAACTTACAGCATTAGAATTCGAGTTTTGTAAAACAATGCAAACATAATTGAATTTATCAAATACAGTGGGAATTTGTGCTGTATCCTTCTTATAACTTATGTTTCTAGCTGTAGGCCCTTCACTATTTAAACCATTTTAACAATAATTAATTAACTTGACATTCTAAAACGTTATAATGATTTTAAAGCAAATGTTATTGTCTTTGTTAGTGGTAAAATATAATCTGCTGGTCAATATCAAATCATGTAGGACTTTGAGTCCCAACACAAACTGGAGGCTTTCTCCTGAAGTCTCTAGTGTATAAAACTGACCAGCTCCCACTGCCACACCAATTGAAAACTAACATTCCCCCTCTATACTTCTATATATAGATCCATTTGCTAGTGGAGAGTCAGCTGGAAAGTAATACAAAGACATGAATGGCAACATCCATTGCCATTGACAGCAGTTATTAAAGGTTTGCAGACATCATTACAGGTTCATTTAAACTCAGAATTTTAAGAAGGGTCCATTCAAGGTTAATTGGACAATCTCCACCACTCAGAGGAACCACACAATCAGGATGTAATAGAACACGACTGTTGAGAAATTGCAAAGGGAAGTTAAGTTTTGCATGATCATGTATGCCAGCAGCCAATTTAAACTGCTTTGGACTGAAAAAAAAACTATAATTGGTGGATATAATGCGTAATATGTAGGCCAATATGACTGGGCTAGACATTGACCTGTCCCTGTTCTCCAAATATCTTGTGGGCCAAAATCTGACATACAGTCAATCAGACCCTTGAGACAGCCTCATGGTATATAAGGCAGCCAAAAGAATAGGGCTCCCCGTAGCTCTAAATGGGGTGGGAGTACATTGGGGCCATGTGATATCTGTCTCCCATGGTGTCTGTCTGGTTAATCTGCTTCCACATGAGGAAATGAGGTCTACTTTCTCCCTGTCACTCTTGAAGCTTATAGAAATTATACAAGCATTATGAAGTTATAGAAGTCAAGTCAAGCTGCATCCACAGTGCCAAAAGTCTGCACCTTAAGGTTTAACCTGTCTTTAACTCATTTAGACAAAGGTTACACCTGTTGCAGATGAACATACCAGTTTGATTTTCAGTGCAGTGGATCTACATATGGTACTCCTCTGGTTCTAAGAGCCACATGCTGAAAACTATTCCTATATTTATAATAAACTGATAAAAGTCACCATGTTTGTTGATACTGGCAATGGAAAAACACTATTAATTGCACTAGGCATACCTCATTCAAAGATGTAAATAAAAAAATACAGTACATCCACAATGAAATACATAGAAGCTATAAATGTCCTGATGATGCTATATTAATTGTCAATAACTTTTTTCCCTTGTCGAGCACTGTCAGATAAGCATCGTCATGACAAAGTCTCAGTAGAAAAACCAGTGTCTAAAGAGTATGCCTGTCCATCCATGATTTGTCTAATCAGGATTATAGTGGCATCAGTCACAAATTTCCCTCTTTATTGCTAACGCAGAGGCTGTTATGCTACGTCACGGCTCCAGGCTGCCCCGTGCTGTGCCAGTCTCCTGTGCCCGTGGGCCTGCTTCCCCTTCCCCGTCTCTGCACTCACAGTCATTCGGATGTGGTGGAATATAATTACTACACAAACAAACAGGAACAGTAGTGGCCGAACACAAAGCCGGGGCTCCCCCCCCACAGTCACCGTCCTCGTGGCTAAGCGCATATGTTGTTGCTGGAGTGAGTCAGTAATTGGGGGATGAACACGTCCAGCGTGTGGGTGATCGGGACCCAGCGTCTCTGTGTTCCATCGCTGCTGGGCATGCACTCGGTCGTGATGCCTCTCTTCCCATCCTCATCACTCACGTTGCAGCCCATTAGCCAGAGTGCCTGGTCCACATGACACCTGAATAAGACAAGCAAATGACCATTCAATGGCTAGTGATGACAGTCGTGAAAGTGGTGCTCAGTTTATTTGGAACCAGCCTGGCTAATTCATCTGCTGCATTTGTATGGGGTTCTCTTTCACTTCCAGCCAAAAATGGATAGAATGGATAATGCATGCTTTATGCTTTATTCTGCTGAACTTAACTAACACCAACCCTTTGAAAAAAAAGGACAGTAAGTGTCAGCGCCACGCGCGCAAGCTGGCATTTGCCAGGCTCAGCGTGACATCAGAGAGGTTATAATAACCTCTGCTTACTTCTGCTCTCCCTCTTTTGCAATTTTATGTGCATACTACTTGTGTTTGTTGCTGATTTCTCGAATACCTTCTCTTGCTCGGCTTACTAGCCCACAACAACAGATTTTTTAAAAGCTTGAAGATTGAAGATGGCCTGGGATTGGCTAGGACATATCCCCTGAGGGGTATTCCGACGCCCGTGGCACCCACGCGGCTAGGCTAGCTTGTGAGCTGGCCAAGATGGCTAGCTGCAGCTAGACTGGAGCTAGCGCTCCCCCAACTGGACCCGTACCGACGCTACGCCCCGTTCACCGGTGTCCAGGCCCCTCCAGATGCTTGTCCCCTCTCGGCGCATCCCACCATCTGTGGAAGCCGCCTTTTTCTGCCGCTGCGCCCATCCAGGGCCAGGCAGCAATTTATGCGATGGAGGGCGCTGACTCCTTGGGCCTCATCCGTCTGCCTCCGGTCGAGGACGCGGTGGCAGACTGCTTGGCGCCGTCATCCACTGCTACCTGGGAGACCTCTCCTGAGCTCCCCTCTAAGCAGTGCCAGCGGACGGAGAAGCTGGCCAGTAAGGCGTATATATCTGTTCAGTGTAGGCGGTGCAGGCCCTGAACACTGGCTTCCTCCTCTCCTCCCTCATGGAGCAGCTAGTGGAGGATATGGTGACGGCGTCAGAGATGTCTCACCTCACCCTCCACCAGATGAGACGGGCGGCCAACCTCATCTCCCTCTCCATCAGGGCGGCGGTCAAGGCTCAAGGACGCTCTTTGGGCTCCTTGATTGCTCTTGATCGCCACCATGGCTGAAACTGACCAGCATTAACGACAGGACAAGCGTCATCTTCTGGATGCAGAACGGAAGTAAACAGAGGTTATTATAACCTCTCTGACGTCACGCTGAGCCTGGCAAATGCCAGCTTGCGCACGTTATGCAGACGTTTATTGCCCTTTTTTTCAAAGGGTTGGTGTTAGTTAAATTCAGCAGAATAAAGCATGAAGCATGCATTATCCATTCTATCCATTTTCGGCTTCTCGTTCAGAGAACTGAAGGTACATAAGTACCTGAAACGTTTTGTAATATAAATGATCTGTTTTTTTGAACCAAAACAATGACGGGCACTTTGTTTAATGTATCCATGAGATTCAAACATTGATGTGCTTGACTAGTTTTGGTGTCTGTGTGAGAAAAAGTTGCCTCGGGTTAATGTCATGTATGATGTATTAATGAGAAAATAGTCAGTTGTTTTTTTAGGTAAAAATGCTGTTGGAACAATGCTTGCCATGGGTTAGTTACATTTTACATTTATGCATTTAGCAGACGCTTTTATCCAAAGCGACTTACAAAAAGAGGATAACAATCAAGCTACATAGCAGAAACCTTAAAGAGCATAGTGCTAGGGAATAGTGCTTCAGTTCAATTTAGTGCTAGGATAGAAGATGTTCTCTGAATAGCTGGGTCTTTAAGAGCTTTTTGAAGGTTAATGCTTAATAACTAATTTTGTTCCACTAGTAATAAGTGTTCCCATTAGGCCCACTCCAGACACCGCTAAGGACGGTCTGGTCAGGATGGAGAGACGTAGATGTAGTCCCTGCCCATAGACAAAACATGGCCCTAAGAAAGGTACAAAATTTAATTGACCTCTGATGACAGATTGTATTTTAGCATAAAACCTTCCTTAAAAGCCTTTTAGTGTCCCTTGGGCAAGCATGGTCTCTTTTTTTTAAATCAAAATCAAAATGCACTGCTCTGGTTTTGTCATTTGAGGGTTGTGTCTTTTTTCCCCAGAAAAGCCACGCATTTGAACTGTGTCTCGCTAGCCTGCTAATTAACTGTGTCAATCAGTCATGACTGTGCCTGTTCACCATAGACAGAATCTATTCAGATTTTATTGCTTTTCGCTAATGGCATCTGCACAGCATCTCCGACTGCATCTGGCAAATAGTACATTTGCAAGTATATTGCTTGCTATTTATTTTCCCTCCTTATCAGTAAATGCAGAGCAGTGGATCAGTGGAACAACCTTTGGTGGCTGTACATGTATGTCTTTGGCTAGCCACTTTAACACAACAGCTGCACTCCAGAAGACACAAACAGAGCAGCTGTTGTTGTTCACCAGTTGTGGTTGTGGAGTGTAACTGAGATGCTCTCGACTGTCCTAGTAAACTAATTCTGCTTGGCCAGGGTCCTCTCTGTTGTTGTGATCGTGTTGTTTAGGGCTCAAATGAAAGGGAATGGCAACACTGTTTTTTTGTTTTGTTTTTGTTATTTTCAAACTGCACCTGAATGCTGTTAATGATACAAATGTAATTTTAAAACTATTTATCCCACTCACACACCTGTCTGGGAAATAATGATCTGACTGTACTGTATATTTAACTTATTTTACTCAGTAGCAAAATTGCCTAATGATGCATATTAATTCAAAGGTCATTAAAACCACAAAATGTAGTTATGATATGTGAAACATTAGCTAAAGTCTCCCTATAATCACCAGTCCTGTTGTTGATAGCAGTGAAGTAAAACTTTTTTTGGGACTCCCAGACCTCACACTGATCATTTATTGACAATGAGCATGTGATTTCTGGGCATGTGTGCAGTCGATTTTCAATGATGCTAAGTGCTTGTGGGCGGAAACACTCTCATTTATTTGTGTACGTGTGTGTGTGTGTGTGTGTGTTTTAGGGTATGCAAATGCTAACATCATATGACAGTTGACATTGAGGTTGGTTGGGCTAAACTCACATTCTAGCAATTAAAAATGAGTCACCATTTTTGTATTGTTTCAAGTGGTGAAGGAAATATGTTAATAGCATATGATGTATTACTTTAAAACTGCTAACTTGAAGTTATTTTTTAGTGACACCCCCCCCAACACACACTCACACATTTTACTTCATTTTACTTTATTTGGATTGACACAAAGACGTTTACCGCATTACAACTGTGTTCCATTACAACACACACACACACACACACTCACACACGACCACACAATCTGCAAGGCATGCAATCTATCCCCGGTGTGCAATGAAGGGGATAGATAAAGGGGGAGCCCAGCCTTGTTGCCTTGCTGTGGCTCACCAGACCTGGTGTCAGTGCTGAGTGAGAACACTGGACTCCATTGAGAGTTACCACTGCACTCCTTTTAAGCTGGGCATACACTGTGCAATTTTTTCAATCGCGTCATTCAGCTCCTGCTCAAACTGTACGACTGAATTGCAGGGGTTAAAAGTTCGTAGCTTACGATTCATGTTCTCACACTATACAATCGAGAACTATGATGCGACCTGACTACTTACACGGTACGTCCTATAGCCTACACGACACTCAGGGCTCTTCTGAACAGAAGAAGAACACGGAGATTGACTATGCTCACCAAGAACAAATGTGCTGCCTTGCCAATTTGTGCCTTTCTGAGCGCAGACGCTCATTAAAAAAACGAAAAGGCAGCATGTATGGGCGAGACGTGTATACAGTGAGAACTGGAGATAAGCAGCGAGAGTATTGGAATCAGAACATATTAATTCTTTTTCTAGGCATTTGCAGGTTATGACTTCATGCCACAATGTGCCTCTATCGCCAGTTAACTATTGTTTTTGTACATGCGCTGTGTAATGGATTGCGTTAAATCGGCTCGTGGCACTGCTTCAACAGTGCGATGCCCTACTGACGGGCGACCAGAATTTCAAACAGGTTTGATTTTCTTGCGACCATGCAATTTCTGATCGGGAGCTGGTCGTGAGGTGTTAATCGCTTCTCGTTACCCCATGTACACTACACGATACGCGATGAAGGCAAAACTCGGGCCGATCCCAAAAATAGTCGCACGACTGAAAAATCGTGGCAAAAAGGGCCAAAAATCGCACAGTGTTTGCCCAGATTTACTCAGCAGTACTATTAAAGCCATGAGAGCAGGCCGAAGCCAGAAGGCCCCTCAGCGCAGACATGTGCCCTAATGCTCAGTCCAATATCACCTTACTCTGAGTGAGGCTTGCGCATGGGTGATAATGCTGAGGGATCACTAATATCTGGGTTGTTTGTCTGCAGGAAGGCAGTAATGTGTTTAATATGCTGATTGTGTGGAGTGCACTGTTCGACCGTCAGTGGGACACACACCATGTCGATATCGAGCATGACCACTGGAGACCTGTCCCATTTGGAATGGGAAAATCAATTGCCCATTTATCCACCCCACCGCCTGTCTGTCTATCTAACTGTCCGTCTCACTCTCTCCTGTAAACTGTCTCTCTCTTAAAGTAGTATCCACTAGCATGACCTGTGAGGTGCTGAACTCCTTAACTATGTTGAGACCCGGCTGTCGACTCTTCCCTTTCTGCTTGGTGACAGAGGCAGCTGTGCTGAGGTCAGCTGTCTGGCTCTCGACTGGGCCAGTCAGTCAGTTGGCAGAGAAATCTAGAAGTATCCCAGCAGCAGCAAATGGTTTAGCTATGCAGTTGCATGTTGCAACCAAAACAGTGGAAATGTACATGTAAACAGAAAAGTAAAAATACCTGTAAGTGTCCTTGGTAGATGACTGGTCCATCATTCATGCAAAATCTTATTTTTTACTTGGGGTGGAATTTGTTTGCATTTAAAATGGCAAAACTCACCAAAAATGCAGATTCTTCACTCTGCTTTTGGGTGACCTTAAACAATCCTTGCGGCTATTAGCTTTTACACTATTCCTAACACAAGGCCCAGTCATTCTGTCTAAACACACACACACACACACACACATACACACACACACACACACACAGATTGAGCAAACAGGATTAGTCTGCAACAGGTGTTGTTGATCCATCTGCCACTCCCTTTGCTGAGAGAACAACTATAGTACAAGCACTACCAGATTGAAAAGATCTACATATTTTCACTTGAGGAGATGACACAAACCAAATCGATGATAGGTTTGTCATCTCGGTACCGTGCCACTCATTTCAAACTTTTGAATGTTTAAGGTGTATGAAAGGGCCCATAGAATGTCAAACCACATTTACCTTGTTATTGTTGAATTTAGGTAGCTTAAGGTATTCAATGGACTTCAATGGACCTTTTAAATGAGACTGTAAACAACGCGCTTGCAGTGCTCCTTGGTCACCATCAGCCGCACAAATTTGCATACGCTATATTGAGGCTTATGATGGTCAAAAAATGTGTTCTATGGTTCCTTTAACAACAAAAGCCAACACAACCGCAGGAAATACTGTACTTTTCAGGCAACACATAGTACAGTGTAGTACAGTGAAGATTATGTGAATACTTTTCAAGTCCAGTCAAGCTTGGTTAGCTAACCCAACTGTAAACAAGTTTGTGTAAGAGAGCCAACCCTCCCCTAACCTGTGTCCTCCTTCCCTGGAATGATTACTCTCATCAGCTGTAGATGGCAGTGTCTCATGACCTTTGCTGCTGGCTCATTTGGAAAATACAGCTTCCCATTAGCTAGGCACATTATCACCGGATGATTCACTGGGCTTGGAAAATCTTTGCACCACTTGACAGACAAATTGAGAACCCTACTTTATTAGGCTCCTAACTGCTGCTATTACTGTAATGAATGATTTGTATCCGATGGGCAACATGCTGGCCACTGGATTGCATTTCCTTTGTGCCCTGATAAATTTAATCTTTGAAAATATATAGTATTGTTTGCAAAGCCATATGCAGTAAATAAAAAGATGATCGTGATCTCAGTTTCTGTATCATTTCTTTTGTATGGCAACATTTTTTTTTTTCAAAATTATGAAATGAAGTCATGGAAATAAATGATGAATTAATGAATGAATGAAGTATTACTATTTTTTAGTCTTCTTTTTTGAGTGATGAAATATATATGAATATTCATATGTACTGTATGAAACTTTGACTAGAGACTTCACAGCTCTGGATTAATAAACAAAGGGTCGTTCAGAGGCGTTGTATTTTGGGAATGTTTTTTTTTGCTCGCTTCCATTGCTTCTTATCTAGTTTCTCCCATTTTCTTACTCTCTCTCTCTGTCACTCACTCACACACACACACTCACACTCACACACACACACACACACATACAGTAATAATAATAACCCATACACCTTTTTGTCCTGTACCTCCGTTTTTCTCCTCCTGCCTTTTATGTGTCCCTGTCTCGTTCAGACTTAGGAGAGTGCTGTGAAATTGCTCTCTCACGTTCTTCACACACTGAGACACATTTCCCCTTGATGATGACCTACATTCACACACACATTATGTGCCTTGCTGCAGTTCTCTCAGCCTGCCTCTGCATCCTCAATAAGCAGGTGTATGTCAAAATGAGAACCACTGCAAAATAATAATAATAAAAAAAAAAACAAGAATCCTGCCCTCATTCTCACTCCGGTGTTCTATTTTGGAGACCTTCACTTGTACAATAAGGGTCAGCTAATTTCCTGATATGAGATTTGAACAGTGGGAGGTAGGGTGGGGTGTGTGTTAGTGTGTTTTTCCATCATTCCCTCTTTTTGGAATATTTCAAAAGCAACATGAGCTTTAAATACAGCTGATGTTATATGATGATGACTGGGTGGCGTTCGCTTATGGAACAGCTCGCGTCTCCTGTTTGATAATGATAATGAAAGCAGAATTGCGTAAACCTGATAGCCTCCCTCTGATGCAGATTTGTTGCTGCGCAGATTTCGTGGAGCTTCCTGTGCATCTGCACTCTGAATGTGTCTCACAACCATGCCACAGTAGTCACCGGGACCAGGAGCACCCTTATTCTTCTCTATTATAGGACCGTTGATAGTGCTTTACAGTGGGTCATGGTCACAAATTCTCACATTTTGTATGTATTCTATATGTCCTTGAAAAGCAGTGAAGTGTTGGACGAGGAGAACTTTTAGCTGCACGTGTCTAAGAGTGGATCGATTTATGTCGACGTGTTCCAGTTTTACGTTGACATGAAAGAACCAGTAAGACTACGGATGGCGTTCAGCAAGTTTACTTATTTATTTAGTTTTCCTCCTACTTCTATTTTGTGAGAATCTCCTTGTCCATTTTCCCTGCTAATTCACCTCCTTCTCATTCATCACTCTACTTGTATGAATGGGGTTGTTCATCACTGAACTGTTATTGTCTGTCAAAGTGATGCATGCTTTGTGTGCATGCCCCTGGCATTTTCTGTTTTTGAAAGAATATTTATTTATTTATTTTTATTTTTAAATTTTTACAGTTGCACATATGGGAGAGAAAATAAATCTAATCAGAGATAATTACATTTTTAACTTAATTGGCAACTGTTCTTGAACATTAGGATCATCAGGATCATGCTTTATTTCAGGACATCTGACTGGGTTTTTAGGACAACTGAGTTCTTGTTTTGTATGGTTGAAAGAGTGGCAGATACTTCAAACCCTCTCACTAAATTGTGCCAAGGCAGCGTGTGTGGCATGCAGTGTAACATTAAACCCTGTGATGAGTTCGTAAACACTCATACACCTCTGAGATGCTATCACCATCACACTCATGCTGTCTCTCGTGCTTTTATTTTTTCAGTATGCTTCGTGATTCAGCCAGCAGCCTTGGCTTGCCAAATATTTTTTTTTCCCTTGAAGAAAGAGATATAAACCTTAACCCACTTAAAAAAAAAAAAAAAAGTAGCATTTATTTCTGGTCTTAAATAACCAGATACAAAGCATACTTTTTCTCCAGCCCTATTTAGGGGGTCATCTGAGCTTACAGGCGGTTTTCAGGTCTCCATGGCTGTAACAGAAGCACAGTGACCTGGAACGCTTGAGGTGAAACCTCCACACGGCTTAGAGAGTTGATATGCTAGCATGAGCCGGCTAGCACTGGGATTGTGTGGCTAAATAATTTAGGCCTTGGCTCTTTAAGCCCGGGAAACTAAATACACCACGGGCTAAAGCTTCTAATAGAGGATTCTTTTATCAACCAAGCTCAGTTACAACTTCTGACATAAAAATGCCATTTTTCTAATGCCCTTCCTCAAAAGCTCCACCATGACCACCACCACCAAAGATGTCCAGACCATTAGCCCAGCCTGGCAGCTCAAACCCAGGAGCATGTTTTTTGGCCAAACATTCAAAAGCACCTTTGCAGCATTGCTCACATTTCTGCAGGGAGCAAAAAGAGCGAAGGGAGTGAAAAGCGCTAGTGTGAAATAAAGACAGCACAGTCGACATCCCGTCCCCAAAAAGGGCAGTGTAGAAGGGGGTGGTGGGGGTGAGGGTCTGCAGGGCTGCAGGGGTTAGGTTGATTTTAATTGAAGCGTGGGCCTGTGAATTCCATGATTAAATTGATTTTATTCGGTTTCACTTGCTTCACAGCGATAACAGGGAGGAGAAAAGGGAGCGCCCTGTGTCTAGAGGTCAGACACTGTAAAATATGAGAACTAGAGAAAGACAGTAAGCAAGTGATTTGCACATGTGAGCAAATATGGCTACAGTTTCATGCAAACCTAGGCCTGCATCCAACATCCAAAAACTTCAACTCAAACTAGCCATTAGTACAGAGACGGGGGGTTACACTCCAAGGGCTGCATTAATAATTACTTCATTCAGTGCCTTGGTAACTTAGGAACAAGCTTAAATAAAACATGACAGTCAACAATGTTGTAGATAGAACAGCACCAGATGTATCTGATATAAATAAGTCCATCAATTAGCGCAGCGTTTGTTTCACATTCCTAAAAAGTCCCATATGTGTAATGGGAGCGTGTAGGTGTTTGAGTAGCTCCATCTCTCATCATTGTGAATAATCCTCTATATCAGTGTGCCCCTTTTCATCAATCTCTGCTTTTCTCTATCTGCCTCTTGTTGCACAGCACTTTGCAGGGTAATGGACTGGGTACAGAGCCACTGTTCCCCATCTCGCATGTCTATTTCCATCGACCCTCCCTGCCCATAATGCAGGCTAATGCAGTGCCTTACCACAGGGATGACCAATCTCCAGACCCATCTCCTCTCCTCTGCCTATTACCAGGCTGCCACCCCAGACCACAGGTGCCTCATTCCATTGCCTACCTT